>JAVGVS010000994.1:30000-45000 GCA_032718565.1 Distichodus sexfasciatus
GAGGGGGAGAAAAAGAGGAGGCGTGATAGAGCAGTGGAGGGGGGGGAAGGAAGAGAGGGAGAGTAAAAGACAGAGGGGAGAGTGAGGGAGTGAAAGAAAAGAGGGAGAGAAATAGGGAAAGAGAATGATAGAGAGAGCAAGTGAAAGAGAGACGGCCAGAGGCAGAGATGAGGAGAAAGGAATGAGGAGAGAGAGAGAGGAAAAGAGAACAAAGAGATGTGGGGAGAAAAGAGAACAAGAGAGAGAGATGGGGAGAAAGAAAGAGACAAAGAGAGAGACCGGTGAGGGAGGGGGGGAGGAGAAGAGAGCGAGGGGGGAGGGGGAGAAAGGGAACGAGAGAGAAGGAGGAGAGAGGTAAAGGTGGAGAGAGACAGAAGAAAGAGAACGAGAGAGAGAGATGAGGAGAAAGAGAACGAGAGAGGAGAAAGAGAGAGAGAGGGAGAGGAGAAAGAGAACGAGAGAGAGAGAGAGAGAGGAGAAAGAGGACGAGAGAGAGATGAGGAGAACGAGAGAGGGAGAGAGAGAGGGAGATGTTCAAAGCTCCCTCCTCCGTTTTGATACAGCCGTTCTTTACTCCCTTGTTGCCTTGCAGCCTCTGTGATGCATCAAACATGGGTGAGAACAGTCTGGCTGGAGTGTGTGTGTGTGTGTGTGTGTGTGTGTGTGTGTGTGTGTGTGTGGTGTGTGTGTGTGTGTGTGGTGTGTGTGTGTGTGTGTGTGTGTGTGTGTGTGGTGTGTGTGTGTGTGTGGTGTGTGTGTGTGTGTGTGTGTGTGGTGTGTGTGTGTGTTAGAGACTCCTGTGATGGAATCTTCCCGGGACTGATTGCCATGGAAACGCTTTGCACAAAAAAAATGTCCTAAAGTTTGTCTTCCCTCGAGGGCAAATGATGTTCTATATGTTCAATAATGAAGAGCGGCGCTGCTCTACAAACTGCAGCTCGGCCGATGTGGCTTTTCAGGACCGATATCGATACCTATTATTGCTGCTTAACGAGGACGATGACCCATGTTTGAAGCCGTTATACAAAAAAGGGAAAATCTGTCCAAATTTTGAATTTTACAAACACCAAGCTCAGATGAAACTTCTGGTGCGTGAGTGTGGTGGTGTGAGTGACAACAAGGCTACAGCGTTGATTGGCTACTACTGGTGTGACATACAGCCAATCAGAGACTGTTGTGGGCGGGAAAAAATGCAGTTCCCAGCGGCTGCGTCCAGATTCCACAACTTTCTTGTCGCAAAGTGACCATCACCCTGCCGTAAACATGAAGCATGTAACACCACGACCACAACGAAATGTGACCTCTGCATTTGACCCATCCGTGAAGGAGCAGCGGGCAGCGAATAAGGACAGCACGCGGGGAGCAGTGCTCGGGGCCGGTACCTCGCTCATGAGTACCTCAGTGGTAACTTCACCGGTGCAGGATTCGAACCTGCCACCTTCTGATCACGGCGCAAACGCCCAACCGTTACGCCACCATTTCCCCCCGTTTATTGCGAAACCCCAGAATTTGGTCAAAAATGGTCTGGATCAAAGCGTCATCGAAGAGCCGCATGAGCTGGGGGTGTAACGACACATCCATCTTCACCGATTCAATGATCAGCGATCCCACAGCATCGATCCAATCAGACATACTGTTACGGGGCAGTTGGGAGCGTAACGGTTAGGGTGGTCGCCCCGTGAACGGAAGGTCACCGGTTTGAATCCCGCACTCGTAAAGGTACCACCGAGGTACTTATTAAGTGCACGTTAATGTAATGCCGTTTCCCTCAGACCCACTTGGTGCCTTTAGAGAGAAATACGATGAAAAAGGTAGCACATAAATATAAATAAATCACCACCATCCCGAGCTGGCGGAAGCCTCCGTCGTATGAATGTGTTTAAAGCATGAATAATCTTTTCTTTTCGCCCGACGTCTCCCCTGGCGTTTGGAGGCGTTTTTTTTCAGTTTGTGGTTTAATGAGACATAATGTGTTCCTCTTTAACGCAAACTCTATCAGACTTATTCACAAAATATAAAAATGTGTAACATAAACAAGGAGAATAAAATGAGCGTGTTAAATGAAATCTGTTATAAAGAACTCAGGGGATTCAATTTTCATTGTGTGTGTGTGTGCACATCTGTGAAGGAAAGAAGTACTGTCTTAGAAGACAAATTACAGGGAAGAAAAAAATATATAACCCTATTTGTTTTTTGCTAAAATTAATTTAGGGATGCACAATCTGTGTATCATTCATTCATTCATTCATTCATTCATTCGTTTTTCCACTTGAAACCAAAATCAAAAAACCAAAAAAAAACACGTGGTTTTTCAATATTTGTTTATGAAACGAAAAAGAAAGTAACGAATAACGCCTCATTTTTCAATTTCCGATTTTGGGCTCAAATCAAAAATGGATAAAACGGGAAACGCACACCCTTATTCCGTTTTGGGTTATCTAAGGTGCAGGTGGTGTGACCATGGAGTGTCACATGCGCCCTATTTGACTTGGTACTCCACATAGGGCGGGAAGTGACTTTTTCTTAAAATGTTGTGCGCTACGCTGGAAATGCTGCGCCCTCCCCTGCTCGACTCTCGCTTGATTTGGCGCTGTGGTAGAAATGTGAGAGTGGTGGCGCTATTTCTGTGCCTAAATTCTGAGTGTGGAGTGGAATTTTGGGGCGCAGAATGTCTTGACTTTACGCTCTCGACTTATCTGCATTGGTTTTGGCAGATGAAAATATCGGCTATCACCAATGTCCGATAAATCCCTTATCATGCATCACTAATTAATTTCAGCTAAAATTAATAAAAAATGTCAAATTTAGGAGGAGAAATCATGCATTTTTTCAAATGAAAACAAAAACCCCAAACATTTTTTTTCAAAATCAGCCCCAATTTCCAAAAACCAAAAATTAGTCATTTATTCCATTTTGCACTCAAACAAAAATTGGACAAAATCCTTGCCTCTTAAAGACATATAGTTGACAGTATATATTTTTATGTGAGTTTTTCTCAGTCTCCAGGAATGCTCTTTCTTACACACACCCACACTTATGCACACACCACACACACACTCATCCTGACGGCTGTCAGCAGACGGGGGGGTTGTTGTCTGTGATCAATCTTCTCCTCTTCATTTTTTTGGGAGAAGAAAAGCCAGTCCCTGACACACTGTGTTGGAGCTGTCGCGTGTGACTGATGGACGGCTGGACGTCTTTTCGCGTCCTTATTAACCCCGAATGGGGCCGTGATGGATGGCCAAAGGTCTCGGCGCTCCATACATCAGGGGATTAGCGCGAGACGTCGGCCCTGGGGCCTCGGCTCCTTCAGCGCGACAAATGGCCACTATTAGCATAGCGAAGGAGCGAGAGAAGGGGAAAAAAAAGAGATTGAGCGGGAGAGAGAGAGAGAAGCTGTCAGATCCTGGGAGGCTGGAGTGATAATACACTTTATTCCCTCTGAGGGGGGTTTGTTTTCGCACCACTTTCAGGCAGTTGCACATGTATATGTATATATATATAGATGTGTGTGTGTGTGTAAAGGGTTGACCGATTATCGTCCAGGCCGATTATCGGGGGTCGATATTAACCATTTTGTCATTAGTCAAGTCGTTCAACCATTGGACAGAAGCGTGTGGAGCGGTGTAAAGCGGGAAGCTCAACGTGCTGTTTTTCGTGCTGATCTCTGTCTCCTTATAGCGATATGGTTTATACAGTTACTTATGTTTGCAGAGCATCAAGAGCGTTTGATGCAGCGTTTTACAGTATGATGCTAGCAATTTAGCAACGGTGAAGACGTGCTGCTTGACGGCTGCCCTCCTCGGAGCTCCACGTTTAACCATGGCTCATTTCCAGCACTGGCTATACACGTCTGTGTGTGTTGTGTAGTTATCCAAACAGTTAACTTCTTCTAATGCGCGACAACATCGGGAGCCTGTTAAATCAACTACAACTGGGTGGGATCGAGGTCGGGCTGCTTTCACACCTTAAACCAACCATACCAGAGTTGGTTTGGAACCGAAGCGAGACCACCTCTTCAGCTGGGTGGATAGGGAGGAAACCAACTGGGGCTCGTTTTAAGCGAATTAAACAGGACAGGTGTGAATACAGCCTTCGCTTATTACTGTCTCAGTTAAAACTATGGACCGGTCCTCACAAAGCAAAAATTCTCCATAAAGCTATAAAAATTGACTGTCAGGTCCTCATGAACGCCCTAATGCACTCAAAAAAACACACTCCAGCACATTCCTGTATTGCTGTCTTTGTGAGGACCTTCCATTGACCGAGGAGTGATCCTCACGTAGCAAAAAGTCCCCACAAATCATAAAAATGAATGTCACGGGGACAGCCAGGTCCTCATAACCACGTAAATACATATACACACTCACACACTTACACACACACACACACACACACACACACACTGGTAGGACATGTCAGGAGTCTGTCAGCAGGGCCATTAAGGCGTAGAGGGCGGAAGCTGTTTGGTGTAATTGATATCTTCCTTCACCATTTTCTTCAATCTATTGAGGTCATATCCCGTGTTTGGTGGACGACGTATAGAAAGGGACACATGTAGCTGTCACAACCCCCCAAAACACCCCCCGAAATAACACACACCCCGGCTGGGGATGTGTCCCATATTGAGGAGAAGGATGAAACTGAGAATTGCTGTTACTGCGCTTGTATACGGCTCACAAACGGTGCAAAAAAAGGAGTAAAAGAAGCAAACAGGAGAAGAAAAGAACAAAGATTCTTTACAGAGGTGTTATTCTTCTCTCTGAGATCACTATATAACTCAGACTCTGTGTGATACATGGCCAGCGTTTCAGATAAATCCAAATATATCTGAAAAAGCTAAATATAGTTGACCCCCCCCCCCCAAATTGCTTAAAAAGCTGAATATAAGTCCAGAATTCCTAAAACAAGAAGCAAAAAGTAGCTGAAAAAGTAGTTTAATTAAAATATTGAAATCGCTTTAAAAAGTTGAATATAACAAAAAAAACCCCTGAAAAACAAAAACTGTTGAAAAAATCCAAAAATAGCCAAAAAATCCAATAAGATAGCAGTAGAAAAGGTGACAATTGGTGGAATAAATCCAGAAAATCACAGAAAAAGGTCAGATATAGCTGAACAAAGCTGGAAAGAGATGAAGAATTGGTGAACAATATCCAGAAATATTAAAAAAGCTGTATGTATATATATATAGCTGTATACGGTATATACCGACAAGGCTATGTCCTTTGAAGGAAAATCAGCTCTGTACACACACACATTCCTGATGTACTATTGAGTGCACGTGACCAGCGTAACCGGTTCAGAGCGCATTAGCGGTGGCCACCTCGGCCTTTTAACGAGTTTGATAATGTGGCCTCGTTAAGCGCAGAAGTTGGACGGCTTGGTTTCTTGTTTTCTGAGGAGAAGGAGGAGGAGGAGGAGGAGGCTAATGTGTGGGTGTGAACGGAGCGGTGATAGATACGGGCTGGTTACGGGACGACTGCAGACTCCCGGAGGAGCATCGATCGCCTCCATAACTCAGACTCTGCGTGATGCATTGCCAGCTCGTCCAGCGACAGCGCTGAGCCCTGAAAAAGCTCCTTCAGCGCTCTTTGGGCTCTTCTGCCCACAGCTCCTCGAAAAGGGGGCACTAGGCCTGGCAGATAGGCTACGAGGGCAAAAAGGCTAGAGGAAATGACTACAGGAAAAAGTCAAACATACAGGAAAAAACAAAAATTCAAAAATAGAACAAAAATCCAGTAAAATAACAGAAGAAAAGCTGAAAATAGTCAAAAAGGTGACAATTGGAGGAAAAATATATATTTTATATATAGATGTATATGTATATGTGTATATACAGTATATATTTTAAAAAAAAGGTGAATATAAGCCTGGAATTGCTGAAAAAGCAAAATGTAGCTGAAAAGTAACTAAAAAGTTGAAAATACAAAAAAAAGTTTTGAAAAATAGCTGGAAAAAAACCCAAAACAGTTGAAAAAATATAAAAATAGCCCAAAAGAAAAAGCTAAAACGGTTGGAAACAACAACAAAAAAAACCTAAAAATGGTTGGTATAAAAGTCGGGAGAAATAACTTTAAAGCAAAGTTAAAATCAACAGTAACTAACTGAAGCCTAACTGAGGCCACCGGGTGGAGGACGCGGCGATCAGACAGATTTATTTTCAGCCGAATTGAAATGTAATTTTGTTCAGAGCTGCACGCTGCTACATGTGATTTCATACTTGAGTTTAATAAAGGCAGGGGCTAAAATGTGAGCGCGCTTCATTATCAGATTATAGCTGTTAATGAATTATTCAAATCAACGCCTACAATCAGTTACTGGTGTAGTAGTGAATTATTCTGTTATTACTGAATTATTAATTAGACTGATTTGGTCACTTACTGACACTTGGAGTAGAAATCAGACAGAAGTAATCTACCTCCAACCGAGCGGCTGGAAACAATAACCATCTCATTTATGCAAGCAGAGTCTCGTTTCCAACTCCAGAATGACTTTTTATTCTCTCTGGTCTGTGTTGGACTGTGTCTGGGTGCAGACGTGTATGGGAGGTAGGGCTCGACCGATATTTTAGCGCTGCTTTTATCAGAGACAATTCTGATTATTTAGTCAAGGTGAACTTTACTGCGATCTCAGTGATATACGAGTTTACAGTGAGACGAGACGACGTGGCTCCAGATTCTGCAAAGTACAAAGAGGGAACATTGAATATCCGATTCAGAACCGGTTCCAGTTGATTAATTCCATCGGAACTGTTACACCTCCCACGTTATCGGTTCTTCTTAACAATGCTCTTATTTCCCTGCACAATGTTTTCTGTGTGAATTCAAACATGCGCTGATTATACTGTTTAATTTCCTGAACAACACCAGCTCTCGCTCGTAATCTCTGTGTTCCTGCTGGTTTTAGTGCCGCAGGATTAGGGAGCGTCACAAAATTGCAGAACTGCGTTTAAATGAATAGTTTTTGAGATGTTATTTTGATAATAAATAATTTAGCATGTACATATTGGTGTATAATTATTACATTGTTTTAGTAGGAAACCAGAATTTAAGTCAAGTATTTCCTTAAGCAGAACAGAACAACCTGAGTTGTGTATTCAGACACTTCTTAAAACATTATTTTCAGTTTTCTGATTAAAATACACTCTGTCCGTATCGGATTTGTATCGTATCTGCAGATATCAAAATTTAAAGCAGAAAATAAAGCTTAAGGAAAAATAAGCAAAAATAACTTGAGAAAAAGATGAAGAAGTTAAAAAATCTAGCTACAAAAAGTCTGCAAATACCCAGAAAAATAACTAAAAATTGCTGAAAACCCCTCACTAAGAAAGCAAAAAAATCAAACTAAAAACAGCCAAAAATATCTTAAACAAGCCAAAAATACACAGAAATCAGAAAATTAAGCTAATAAAAGATACAAAAAATTGAAAATTGCAGAAAAATGTTGCAGTTCATTAGAAAAATGACTTTAAGTTAAAAAACCCTCAGTAAAATAGCTCAGAAAACAGAAAAATAGCTCAAAAGAAACTGAAAACAGCTAAAAATAGTTGAAAAAAGAAAACATTTTACTACAAATTTGCCTTAAAAGTTTAATGTGTAACGTTTTAGTCACTAGCAAGATTTTCTAACCTCATATAAGTATATTTTATGGCTTTGTGACCCTTTAATGAACCCACATGGGATCTGATTTTCCAGGTTGAGGTTAAAAATACAAAAATACCTTCATATTTAGGCAAAAAAGGAGACCCAAAAAGGAAGAAGTAAAAGATATTTTTTAATGTGGATTTTGTGGGAGGAAGAAACAGCTCAAACGAGTTTTGAGAAGTGTTTGTCTGGTTGTAAAACCTCAGGGCAGGTAGCTAAACTGTCTGATGTTGTGTAATTGTGCGGAAATACTTTTCAAACGCTGAGCCAAGTCTAATCGCCGCCACTTTGTGTGTGTGTGTGTGTGTGTGTGTTTACACTGTTGGACTTTCCCAGGCGGAGTGAAGGCCTGGCATCAGATTTGCGGTGCCTGAAGCGTGTAGTGAGCAGTTATGAATCAGCGTTTTGGCGTTTGAGCTCATTTGACACCGCTTACAACTTTTAAGTGGACTTGGAACGCTCTTCAACGCTAATTGTAGCAATAGCCAAGAGCTAGTTGTGATTTTTATTTCCGTTTGCTGAACATATCGCGGCGGCGGCGCTTGGGGACGGTACTAAGTACCTCGGGGGTACCTTTACCGGTCCGGCACTTGAACCGGCGACCCTTCTGATGACGGGGCCAGCTCCGTAGACTAGATCCTCTCAGACTTTCACATGCAGTCGGGAGCCTTAGTGGGGTCTTGTTGTGTCTTGGCTGAATTTGTTTGCGCTTGATGTAGCGCTGCAGCTATCGGTTCTTTTTGTTATGGAGCATTCTATAGATTTTTTTCATCATTTAACCGCATAAATTCTTTTTTTAAAAAACAGAAAAAGACAAGTCTGAAAATGTACAAAAATGGCTTTTATTCCAGAGTGTTTCTTTTAAAAAAAAATCTAAATGAATCCGCACACCCCTGAGAGAATTTGGGACGTTTTTCTACCTGTTTTTAGGCTTAGTTTGTTCTAGTGTGTGTGTAGACGTTCTCCATGCGTGCTTGATGTTGTTATGTTCAGGATGTCCTGCACTACTCAGATTTCTCATAGCTTAATGTGTAAATTGCTGACACAGTCTTGAAAAATTTAATCAAACTGAAAACAGCCAACGATATCCTAAACAAGCCAAACAGACACGGAAATCAGAAAATTAAGCTAAAAAAGACACAAAAATAACTAGAGAAAAAGCTGACAATAAATGGGTTGAAATATTGCAGAACAATTAGCAAATCACTAGAAAAATAACTTAAAGTTAAAAAACCCTCAGTAAAATAGATAAAAAATAGTTGAAAAAAGAAAGCATTTTGTCTTGAAATTAGAACATTTGAAAACTGACTTACGTCTGGAGAAATGTGAACTTTTTTAGCTTTATGTAGAGTAATTGTTATTGAGTTATTGTTATGCAGAGACATTCTATGGCGCAGTACTGTGAAGAAAGATAAGCTTAGTGCCCAGTGGAAACACTAATTCATCCATTTGGTATCGTCAGAGTATAGAATCAATTTTTTGATAAATACATTTTCTATATTTCTTTTTTACTATTGATTACTCTCTATGATCTATGATCAATTGCAAATGAAGAAATATTGACGTTTTGGCTCATTTTGATATATTTTGGCCTATAAAATGAGCTGCTTTTGGTCTTTCTGGGAGAAAAGTTTGCCACCACTTTTTGTAAAAGAATTATTCAAGTTATTCAAATAATCGCTTCAGCCCTCGCTTGAAAACAACAAAAGATCGACTGAAACACAGCGGCTCCGGCTCCTGCTCTGCCTCGGCTCGTCACGGCGCCAAAAACAAGACTCGCTAATTCACCCGCTCGCTCTTGATTGGCACTGATTGGTTCCGTGTTGTAAAGGGCTCGAGACGGCCGAGAGAGAGAGAGAATAATGAGAGAGCGGCTGCTGAAGATCGGCCGAGTGAAATTGTGCGGTGAAGGATGTTTGGCAAGAGAGATTATGATTGCTGATTGCTTGGGGTTTTAATTATGGAAACGGTGAGACGACGCTCCTCCTCCTCCTCCTCCTCCTCCCTCGAGCGCGTTTCCCCAACTCGGCTTCGTCCTAAACGCGCTCGAGGGAGTCGGCCGTCATTACGCTAATAGTCGAAGTCGTAATAAACGGCAAAGCGGAGGGTTTTTTTGGGGGAGGTTTTAAAGAACGCACTCCAATTAAATGAAGCACGTTGCGGAGGGTAAAGAGTGGCACGGCGTCTGATTGAGAACAGGCTTAATGGGTTAGAGTTAGTTAAAGAGGGTGAAGTGTTGAGAGGACGGTAGTTAATTTCGGTTTTAACTACACTGGAAGTCTAACGAATAGGGATCTCTGTACGTTTGCTTAAAATTCTGGTCGCACGCAAAAAGTTACACCACGTCAGAGACGGAAAAGTGAAGATTTCAGACCCTCCAGGATTTCGCAATGTTGCGATCGCAAGTATTAACGCAAATTCGGCCAATCCCCGCAAATTCATTACTGTCGTGCAATTTTGACAAATTACAACTTTTCCGCAATTTTTTAACCAACCGTCGTTGTTTCCTGCAAAGCTTTGACCCATACGTCAGCGAACTCACTTCCTTGTTACGTTTAGAAGATGCAGGAAACGTGATAAAAACGCTTCACATTTACCTTCGAAAATAACTTAATTGTTAACGAAACTTTATTGCAACGAAACGCCTAAAAACACAGAAACTTTCAATGATTTTTTTTAGAAAACCTGCCGCAAAATCAGGCATTTTAATGCTGCAACAACTTGGCCCGGCAAGCAGTGTTTGGGGACGGTACCTTGCTCAAGAGTACCTCAGTGGTACCTTTACTGAACCGGGTCTTGAATCGGTGACCGTGCGATCGGAAGGTCAACTCCCTAATCGTTACACTGCCAACTTCACCAAGAACTCTGCATTTGACCCATTTGTGAAGGAGCAATGGCCTGGGAAACAGGTGCCTGGTCATGAGTACCTCAGTGGTACCTTTAGTGACCCTCAGTGACCATGCGATCGGAGGGTCAACTCCCTAACCGTTACGCTACCAGTTGCCCCAAGACTTCTGCATTCTCCATCTGTAAAGGAGCAGTGGGCAGTTTTTGTTTCACAGCGCCCCGGGGAACAGCGTTTGGGGATGGTACCTTACTTAAGAGTACCCTCAGTGGTACCTTTACCGGTCCGGGTCTTGAACCGTTTACTCTACCATGTGTTAAACGCTGTAAGGAACGTGATACCAACGTGAAAAAGCTGGCAGGAAACGTTTCTCCACATTGATCACACATTTTATGGTTAGTGAACTCTGTGCAGCAATTTCTTCGTGACAAAGTACATCTGATTACACAGAAACTTTTGACAAATGTTAGCTATTACTCTGCTAAAACACGGCTATTACTGACTTATTACCGCAGTCGCTGTTAAAGCAAAACACAGTAAAATATATCTCAGGGGGGAAACTTGTTTTAAACTCTCGGGGAGTTCTTATGAAGGTTTGGAGGAAGGTTTTGAGGTTTCTGCAGGTGGGAAATGTTCCAGTTTGAGCCAAAGAAAGAGGCCTTGGGCTTTTAAGTTTTATTTAACAAAAATTATATGTTGTGTTCTTTTATTTAGTTCAACTAAAAAAAAATAATGTATTCGATGTAAGGGTCGACCGATCATCGCTGGTCGATATTAAGCAATTTGGCTGATTAATGGTATCAGTGTTTATTTTTGACCGTCACCGATATTAAGTAGTTACAAGGTGACGCTGCTGTGGCTCCGCTGCCGTCTCTTCTCTCTGTGCCGTTTGCTGTCGATTCGCTGCTTTGTTCAACGTCCCGCCCACAGCAGTCTCTGATTGGCTGTATGTCACACAAGTAGTAGCCAATCAATGCTGTAGCCTTGTTGTCGCTCACACCACCACACGCACACACGAGCGCAGCGGGAAGCTCCGAGGAGGAGATTTTCTCTTTTTTCATACCGCATATTGGTTCCAAATATTGGTTATCGGCCCTGTTTACTGGCAATAATCAGTATCGATATCGTCCCTGAAAAACCAATATCAGTCGATCTCTAATTCAGTGTCAACTACCTTTTTATTAGTTTTCATGACTACGTTAAGTTTTTCCTCCATTCACTTCAGTATTCAGCAAAAGAGGATTCTAATGCCATGTGAAATTAAAACTAATCTTAAAATTATTATTTGTACCAGTTCATTATTGTGAAGCTACTTTTTTGATGTTTTTTTCTGGATATTTTAGTTCTGGAACTGAATTTTAGAGGTTCTGAATGTGACTTAATTTCGATTATTTGCCTAGTCCTATTTGACCTTTAACAAAAAAAAAATGGAAGAAAAAGAAAACGATGGAGAGAAAGAAAGAAAGAGGAGCTGTAAATCATGGTTTGACACTTCATTCGTCCAGCTGCGCCCACCGGTCAATACCCTGCTTGGCGGTGGTGGCGTGGGATTTTTCGGGGGAGTTTTCGGGCCGCTCGAGGCTTAACCGGCGAAATTGCAGCTTTGCACTTAATTCTTCTGCAAACGGGAAGTAGCTGATGGAATTGTGCAGGAGTAAGGCTGGGCAATCAGTCGAGAATGGATCGGAACTGACATTCAGACGCTCTAATTGATGTCATTTTGACTTTTTATTGGCTGCGTCTGGAAGAGATGCAAAAACTAGAGCAAATTACCTAATGTTCCATGTTTATAAAAGGTAATAAAACTGCCAGTAAGGTTTCCAGGAAGTTAAAAAAATAAATTAATGGAACGTTACTGTTAATCACTCTTTCCTGTTCTCTTCTTTTTTTTTCTTTGCCGATTCTGGGAGGAGAAAGAGCGATCAACAGCAGCATGCCTTTAATTTTTCATACGATTCTGGAATCCCAGTTTTGTACCTTTTTGGACATTTTTAGCAGTGAGTTTTATTTTATTTGCACTAGTTGAACACTCTTTCCTCTTCCAGAAGCAGCAAATAAAAATCAGGTTGGAAGTCCAATCTGGCAGCGCTAGATCTCGAACAGATCGGTTCAGCGTTATGAAAAACTAACACTTGGGGCTCGGTTTCCGGCTGGCGAGTTTCAGGCTGTTTTTTCCCGTTACGCAATCGGAGCCCAATTCCACGGTGTCCGGACTGCGATTTTCGCCGGCGTTCCCTCGGCGTCTGGCAAAGGAAACATCAACCGTCGTTCCTCCGCTGACCCACTTACCGCTTTTCCGCTCAGGGAACGCTGCTCTTGCATTTACCCGACAATTTATTGTCAAATATTTGCCCAAGGTTCCCAGGGTGTAATTGGTGGGGCGGCACGTTCACGTTAAACAAATGCCACAGCTTTTTTTTGCATCACTACGCTGCAAAACCTGACAAGTTTTTGTCGCTAACGAAGTAGTGACGCTACTAACTTAACCACTTGAAATGAAAGGTACACTCATATTAAGTAAAAACTGAGTTATAGTAACTACTAATAATTGAGTTGCAGTAACTATTAATCCATGAGTTACACCAGCCAGTAATAACTAAGTGATTACTGAGTTATAGTAACCATTAATAACCAAGTTATAATAACTGGTAATAACTGAGTTGCAGTAACTTGTTATAACTGAGTAAACGTAAGTGGTAATAACTGAGTTATATTAACAAACAGCTGAGCTACAGTAACTAATAATGACTCAGCTACAGTGACTAGTAATATCAGGTGTAATAACTAGTAATAACTGTGTTAGAGTAACTAGTAATTAGTAAAGTTAGATTAACAAATAATAACTGAGTTCCATTAACTAGTACTAACTGAGCTAGACTAAGTAGTCAGAGCTGAGTTGTAATAAACAGTAATAACAGAGTTTTTGCAATTTTTGTAACTGACTTCCTTTAACTGGTAATAACTGAGTTACAGTAACTAGTAATAATTGAGTAAGATTATGGGCATGAATTGAGTTACAGTAACTAGTAATAACTGAGTTACAGTAACTAGTAATAATTGAGTTACAGTAACTAGTAATAAGATTGAGTTGTAATAAATAGTAATAAATAAGGTCGTGCTTAGTAATAACTGAGTTACATTAACTAAATAATAACTTGAGTTACAGTAACTAGTAATAATTGGAGTTACAGTAACTGAAATAATAGTTGAGTTATGTAATAAATAATAAATGAGTCCTGGTAACTAGCACATGCTTTAGGTTATTAACAAGTAATAAGCTAGTTACAATATTATTTATCTTTGAGTTACAGTAACTAGTAATAGCAGGTTAGATTAATAAATAATAATTGAGTTAATGTAACTAGTAACCAATAAGTAAGAACTTTTGAATCTCGTTGATGAAGGCGTGGCGCAAGGTTTTTAATAGTGTTGTAGTGATAAGCGACCTACGTACTTCTTCCATTAAGATCTGGCTATTTATTTTTCACAGTGTAAGCAGACAGAATGAACCCAGAAGGGCGCTCGTGGTTGGGGGGGCTTGCAGTGCAGGAACACTGATAGCGGTGGGATTTCATTTCGCTCCCCAGCTCTGTGTCTGGAGTTCAAAGACCTTCAGTGGGACATTTTAATTACTTAGGAATTGGATCTAATTGATCTTGGCTTAGATGGACTTCTCTTACCTCCAGCCTCGGCACGGAACCCTTCTCTCCCGGCGGAGTTGAGCTCTCTTGATTAAATACCGTCATCTTATTTCATGCAGGGAATTAAGCAGGTCTAAAAATGGAATTCAGAAAGCTGGATCAAGCACGTCCCCGAGCTGAAGCGTCGACCTCAGAGCAATATCGATTAATTGAACTCAGATTTATGATTTATTTATATATTTTTAGTGTGTGTTTTTTGACCTCATGGATTTCACGACAAAGTTTGTGCTGCTTAAATATGATTAACTATAAAAGAGCCGGAATATTATTTCTAACGAGTGTGTGTCATAATCGTCCAAAAAGCGAAAACAAGTAGTGTCTGCCAAATGTAAGTAAAATTTAAATGTTAATAAACTGAACAGACAATATCAGAATATAAAATATGGATAAATTTAATAATCAATATTAATTACTCAGAGTTTTTTTCACATTCAAGGCCGGTCTGTGCTTTACTTAATGGCTGTGAAATACGCACTTGAGAACCGGCTTCATTAAAATGTAAGTATACTTGTGTGTAGCTGTGCAAAACCTGGATTTAGACAACATCGAAATATTCTGATGCTCCCAGGCTGAATCATCCTCACGTTTATCATAGCTCTTTAAATAACCATACTCATTTAACTTGAGGTCTTTTTGCATACATTCCTCCGTGGCCAATGAGTAATGGCAGGGGGGTGTGTGTGTGTGTGTGTGTGTGGGTGTGTCTATGTAAATATAATCTATTTATATACACATACAATTTACAAATTAATTTGCAAAATGGAAATGAAATCCATACACACACAATCTGTCTTCATCTGTCCTGTCCATT
>JAVGVS010000995.1:0-46465 GCA_032718565.1 Distichodus sexfasciatus
TATATATATATACAGTGTGTATACAGTATAATAACATGCTGAATTTTCCAACATTAATTAAATTATATGCAGTACCATAGAATTTACCGACAATATTGCATTTGGCAGTAAACACTGATGTCTAAAAAGAATATACCAATAGAGATTGAGATTAGATTCATAAAGATTTCTATATTCCATAAAGACTCAGTATGGTGACTAGATCATCAACAGCAGAATATTTCACTCCGTCCTTTTACTTCCACTCCAGCACATATTGTGCATTATTTAATCTGAGCGTCTGGCCTGCGTTTGGCTTTTACTGGGATGTGAGAGGCAGCGAGCCATAATTTTACCTCTCCTCCTCCTGCTCCTTCTTTCTGTTCAGATGGAGGGCAGGAGAAAAACAGACAAAACGAATAACATAAAAAAACGAGTGAGATCATTATCCGAGACAAAATGGTCTGAAGCGACATTTGAATAATGCATTGACCTCTGCTCAGAGCAGCGCTCCAGTCTCTTTAGCATAAGATTTACTCTGATTTGGAATTATACCAGCTGCCACAAATGGCAAAAATCCAGCTGGACTAATATATATATGTATATTGATATTTGTAGATATTTACTAGTACTGTTATCACATAATCTACCTTATAAAATAAATGTATTTTTATAAATAGTACTTTGACCATCAGATAAAGAAGCAGTGGACAGATTTTTTTGGCAGCACCTGGGGAGCTGTGGTTCATGACGATGCCTTGCTCATGAGTACTTCAGGGGTACCGTTTCCAGTCCAGTACTTGAACTGGTGACTTCCATTCACGAAGCCAACTCCCTAACGATTATGCTACCAACTGCCCCAAAGAACATATGGCCAATATGCTCTGGTTAAATCTACTTTGGCTTTAAAGTTTGCTTAATCCAAACTCTTACAGACTTATAGACTTGTAGGCTACAAGCGTGATACCATTTTGTGTAAGCTGAGTGAAAATTATACAAAAAGGGGACGATATAACTGAAATAACTTTTAATCAGTGCTTGGACCCCTCGGTTTGCCGCTTGTGGCAATATTTGTTATTTCTTCTTCTCATGAAAGTTGGACAGTTTCACAAAGTGATGAGTCGTAGTTGTTTCCCATCATCGGTAACAAGATTGCTGTCCTAATTGTGCTAATTGAGTTACGGTTAGTGATGTAGTCCTCTAAATGTTGCAACAGAGATTTCCTGGGTCAGTATCAATGACATTACAGGGAATCATTTGCGAATAATTGTGTAATTAGAAACAAGGTTTCTAATTGCATAGTGAGTTTCTTCGGGCACTCAGGAACAAGCTTCATCAAGAAATTATATTCCAGTCTGCATTAGACCAAAGCAATAAATCAAAATTGTCTTGCATTGGCTTGGCACTCGCCCAGGGTTGATCCCGCCTCATGCTCTTTATGTAAAGTCACCTTGCTCACTCCACCCTTCTTTCATGACATCACAGGTTCTCATATCCAAACCTTCAAGGTTTTGGCGACATTGGTTTTCAGTGAAAAGCATTAAAAGCATCAAGACATTTCTAGAAAAGCACGGAACCAGCACAGATTGATTTGGTTCCCAGTTAGGATGACACCCTACACCAGAAAACATAGAAAAGTATGGAACCAGAATGGTCCCAGCACTGAAAAATATGGAGAAATGTGGTACTGGTTCCCAATTTGGGTGGCACCAGCCCTAAAAAAAACATAGGAAAATGTGAAACTTGTTTCTGGTTCCAAATTAAAAACTGGCAACGGAACAACACTGGCACTAATTCCCAATTTAGAATCTGTTCCCAATTTAGACGGTACCAGAAAGTGTAGGAAAGCATGAAACCAGTTCCCAATTTGTAGCCAGTTCCCAATTTGGACATGACTGACATCAGAAAACATGAAACCAGTTTCCGATATGGAACCGATTCCAAATTGGGAACTGGCTTCGGCACCAGTGAAAAGGGGAGTATTTGTGTTGTGCTGTTCATATATTGATACACATTTACACCATAACTACAGCTACAGTTTTGGGAATATTCTCTTCCTCTCTGCAGAGGTCTTCAGGCGGACTAGCCATCCCACTGTGTGCATTCCAGGGCACCGTCTCCCTTCATGCTCCCACGGGTAAAACCCTGTCTTTGTCCACCTACGAGGTCAGCAGCGACGGCCTTCGCATCTCTCCCAACAATGCCAAAAAAGTGGAGGTCTACCGCTCCAAGTCAGTGGGCCATGAGCCCAGTGCTGAAGAACCCAACTCCACTGGTGGGGGTGGTACCAGCGGAGTTCAGGTACCCAGTGGTGTGGCAGACACCAACGTGAAGATCCACCTGGAAGTGCTGGAGATCTGCGACAATGAGGAGGCCATGGACAGTGTGTCCATCGTGTCCAACATCAGCCAGTCATCAACTCACGCCCGGTCACCATCACTGCGGTACTCACGGCGTGAGAACCGCTTTGTGTCCTGCGACCTGGGCGAGAGTGCCTCCTACTCGCTGCTCATCCCTGGCACCAATCCAGATGCCGACTCCATCAACATCACCATCCCAGACACAGTGGAGGCGCACCGACAGAACAGCCGGAAACAGCGGCAGGAAGCGGGTGGATACCGAGAGGAGATCCAGCTCCTCAACGAGGTTTACAGGAAGCAGACAGGAGACCAAGGAGACTGAGGCTCCCCTAGGGTGTGGGACATCTTTTTGGGGAAACCAGAAGATGTGGGGGAGGTTCTAGGCCCCCCTAGACACCAACAGTTTCCTAGACACCTTGTTGAGGTTTATATGAAGCAGGTGGGAGACCAGGGAGACTGAGGCTCTCTTTGACATCTTAATGTTTAAAATCCGGCAGATGAGTGAAAGGTTTTACACCCACAAATAAGCCTAGGTGGGGACACTAATGGGGGTCTTCAGTCTCCCTTGTCTCCCACATCAACCAGTTTAACAAAAAGCAAGTACAAAACACGAAGGACTAAGATTCTGATAGAGGGCAAACCAGGAGATGTGAAGAAGGTTCTAGTCCCCCAAAAAGGCCTTGGCAGTTTGTTTTCTCACTCCTCAACATGGTTTACAGGAAGCAGGCAGGAGACCAGGGAGACTGAGACCCCTCTTTTCCCACATCAGGGATATGTCATGTCTTTTTGGTGCAAACTGTAAGTCATGGAGGAGATTCTAGGCCCCCAAAAAGGTCTTGTTTTCGGACCTCAGCCTCCCTAGTCTCCATCATCAATGAGGTTTACAGAAAGTGGGCAGGAGACCAGGTTGACAAAGATGCTGTTTGGGAGGAAAAAGTGATATGATCTGAGAAAAAGAAGCAGAACCAGAACTAGCATAGCACTGGTGGAGAAAGAGGAATGATGTGAGAACCAGAACTGGCATGGTGCTGGTGGGAAAAAGGTATGATGTGAGAAGTAGAACTAGAACCAGAAATGGCATAGCAATGGTGGGGAAAAGGTATGATGTGAGAACCAGAACTAGAACCAGAACCGGCATAGCACTCGTAGGAAAAGGGTATGATTTAACAACCATAACCAGAACTAGAACCGGAACCAGCACATCTCCAATAGGAAAAGAGGAAGCAGTCTCTCTTGTCTCGATCCTCAACAAGGTTTACAGGACCAGGGAGAGTGAGACAACCCCCCCACCCCCACAGCTCATTTCTGAGGGTTTGTCACGACTTTTGGGAGAGGCGGTGGGGGAAACGGGAAACATGAAGGAGGTTCTAATCCCCCGAGAAGGAGGACAGAGGGAGAACGATGGTCTTCCCTCATTAATTTGCATAAAATTGATCGAGAGAAACTGAAGAAACCAAGAGTGTGGATGAAACCAAAGCCGAGTCTGCGTATTTATGTGTACATGAGTGTGTTTTTGTGTACATGTGTGTTTTTGTGTGTGTGTGTGGGGGAGGGAGAAAGTGATGAGGATAAACAGGTGTTTAGTATTCATGCTCATGTGTGTGTTGTACGGGAACTTGGACGATAAAAGCATCAGTTGAAGGAATGAGGAACAGCTCGGCTCGGTGCAGAAATCCCACATGACTCACCGTTTAGGATAAAATATTCTGTCTGAGTCATCTAGCGTGTGTGTGTGTGAGTGAGTGAGTGTGTGTCAGAGTATGAGAGAATGTGAGTGTGTGTCTGTGTGTGTGGGCAGGCATTTATGGCATTGTGGGGACCTTTTTGTCCCCTAAAATCACTTCTATTTGTGTTTTTTGGGCTTTGTGGGGACATTTGAGAGGTCCCCATGAAGAAAAATGACTGGAGAAAATGTGCTTGTTTTATTTGACAAACTAAAGAGGTAAAAGATGTGCTTTTGGTTACTGAGGTTAAGGTTAGGGTTAGATGTAGGTGTAAAATTATATACCTCTAGTCAATATGGGAGTCTATGGAAGGACCTCACAAAGACAGTAATACGCGACTGTGTGTGTGTGTGTGTGTGTGTGTGTGTATTTATGTAGGTCTCTGTTAATATCAGTAAGTCATATATGAGTTGTCAGTGTTGTGCTTTATGCGATTTATGGATCTCTCTCTTTCTCTTTCTGTATGACATTCTCTTCTTTCTCTCCTTCTCCCTTTTTCTCTTTCCTTCAGTTTTTCTCCTTTACTCTCTCACTACACTTTTTGCTCATCTCTCTCTCTCTCTCTCTCTCTCTCTCACATTCTCACTCCCTCTCCCACTCACACACACCTTTTCTCTTTCTCCCATTCCCTCGCTATCTCTCATTCTCCCTCTCACCCCTGTTTCCTTCTCTGATTCTCTCTCTCGTTCTTTCTTTCTCACCTCTCACCTCCCTTTCCTTCTCTCTCTCCCTCTCTCTCTCTCTCTCTCTCTCTCTCTCTCTCTCTCTCATTCTCTCTTTAGCTATCTCTTATTTCCTTCTCTCTCTCAAGCTTTCTCTTTCTCTCTGCCTCTCTCATTTCATCTCTCTCTCTCTCGGCAGCTCGACTTCGTGTCGTGTGTAAAACAGCGCGAACTGAAAAAACAGAAATATTTTCACATTTTTCTGCTCATTATAATGTGTTTAAAACCAGTGTAATGTATTAAAACCATGTTGATGTATTAAAGCCGTTTTAATGTGTTTAAAGTCTCGCCACCTGCAGGAAAGGTAAAACGTGAGGTAAAATTTGGGAAGAAGTTGTTCGACTCCAATGTCTTTACTGCTTCCTCTACACTTTTGCTGTACTTTGTGCTTTTTATAGCGACTCCAGAAGGAATAAATGCTGTGATATTTACGCTGCACCTCTTGCTAATAAGCTCTAATTGCACACACACACCGAGTTGAGCTTTTTAAATTCCGCACACTGTTTATGTCCAATTTTACTGCATTTTTGCTGGAGAATTAGCCACGGCATCGTGTGACGAGATCCTTCATATTTGCACTCGATGTGCTCATTAAAGTTTTACAGCAATGCTGACAAGTGTTAATGTGTCTCTTTTCGTTTCATTCATGAAAAACAGCTTCTTGACATCAGTCCTGACCTCCAGCGTTCAGTTTTGCAAAACTCTGTCTATCTATCTATCTATCCAGGGATTGAGAGAGAGAGAGAGAGAGAGAGAGAGAGTGAGTGAAAAAATGGGACAAGATGGATGGATCACAAACACATCTGCTTTCACTGGCTAATGGAGGCAGTGTGTCATTTCACTACGCTAGTTTGTGCTGTCTGACAGCTAGGAACACACACACACTAATGCATGCAGTTTCCTGTCACCTTGAGGTCTCTCAAATGAGTGTATTTTCAGTCAGTAATTGTGTGTTCATTGCACATTCTCTCTCACACACGTACTTTAACACACTGACTGGCACATACACACACACTAATGTATGCAGTTTCCTGTCATCTTCAAGTCTCTGAAATTATCATTTTTTTGGATGAAGTAATTGCACACACTGACAGGCACAAATACCCACACACACGCTCACACACTCAGCATTATCATTTGAGCAAAATCATATCAGAGGCAGAAGGCAGAAGGCAGAACGCTTCAGGTGGATTTATTTTCTTTCAGCAAAATCCAGTTATTACATGAACACAATTTACTGCTGTCAGTCTGACTTTAATCACCACCACTCTGAAGAGAACGACAGAGAGCAAAACTGAAAGAAAGAAAGAAAAACAAGAAACAAGGATAGAAAAGGGGAGAGAAAATGAGAAAAACAGATGAAGGATTATTTAAATAAATAAATAAGAAAGAAAGAAAATAACAATAACGTTTATGTTATACAACCAATAGTCACACATAGTAATAAATAAAGTAAGACATTAAATATCTAGACTAAATATATAATCTTTTTTCTTAACCAAGTTAAACATAATATTTTGAATCGATGTTACGGGCTCGATGATCGTTGAATCGATGTATCAAAGTACCTTGATGTATCATTATCATCTTATTAGTCAGGTAGAGTTACAGTCAAATTAGTCCACGATTATTTATCATGAGTATTTACTGTTTTTATATCTCATTCTGTTTGCAACAACTTCTCAACAGATTTATTTGCATTATTTTAATAACGATCATTGTGTGGTAACACATTTGCGAGTTGAAAATGAACGCTATGTTTACAGCCGCAGCAGAGCTCTGAGCCAATCACGAGTTGACACGTCACGACCCCGGAAGTGTTATGACGTAAATTGGGTGCGACGAGCGGATCTGCTGCTGCTGCTGATGGGGACCGGCTGCCGCATAATCCTTTATATTTTTCTTTAGGAGTATTCGAGCTTGTAATCTGGACTCGTCGTTATTTCGGTAGAGATGAACCCCAGCGGTGTTGCGCGGTGATTCCGGTGATCGAGGCCCGTCAGGCGGGGGAGAAGCGGCGTGTGGAGCCGGTTACAGCAGCGGAGAGTACCGGCAGGTTGATGCCGGCGGCGAGGCGCTCAGGAGCGGACACAGGTGAGAACCACACCCGGGGGAAAGAGCACAGACAGTCGGCAGACACACAGAGAGAATGAAAAGATAAGAAAAGGAAAGAAAGAAGTGCAAGGATAGAGACACAAAGAAAGAGAGCATTTAAGAGAAAATGAAGTCGAGAGGGAGAGAATCAAACCAAAATCAAAGAGAGAATGATAATGAGGAAGAATAGAGTGAGAAAGACAGTTACAGAAAAGAAAAAAGACAGAAGAAGAGTGAAGAAGTGCGAGAGAAAAAGACGGAAAGAAAGATAGTATACAGAGAGAAAGAAGTACAGAGAGAGGGGGAGAGATGAAGGAAAAAGAAAGAAAGACAGGAAAAATGAGGAGCAGAGAGAGTGAGAAAAACAGTTGCAGAAAAGAATGAGAAGAATGAGAGCTGCAAGGAAAGAAAGAACTAGAGAGGGAAAGAGAGAGAGAAAATAAAGACATATAGAAAGAATTAGAGGGGAGGAGAGAGAGGAAAAATGGAGAGAAAGGTAAATACAAAGAAAGAATGGGAGAGAGGGAAAGACAGATAAAGAAAGGTAGAAATAGAGGGATGGGTAAATGAAGGAGAAGAGAGAAGGATATAAAGAACAGCTGTGTTAATATCAACATCTCAATATTTATGATAAATAATGGTAATAATGATTTTATTGCCATCGTCGAGCAGCTCTGAGAGGTGGAGGAGTGTGAAGCTGCTGTGCTTTTTCTCCAGGAGCTGAGGGATGAGTTACGGAGGAGGAAGAAGAGGTCGGAGAGGAGGGGGAGGAGGAGGAGGAGGAGGAGGAGGAGGCGGCGGCCGTCGCTATGGCGACCGTGAGCACAGCTGGGAGAGAGGTGCAGGAGGTGGAGGATTTCGGGAGAGCTCCTCATGGGATGCGGGACAAGAACAACACCGAGGAGGAGGAGGAGGACGAGGAGGGGGAAGAGGCAAACATCCGCCTCATTTAAAGGGACGAGAAATTGGTCTGTGGTACGCCAAGTGGGGCGGCATTAAGAGGAGCGAGGCGGAGAGGAAGTCGGTAAACACACACAGGAAATATTAATAAATATGAATGATCTTAGTCTGGTCTGGTACTTTATCGGTAGTTTTGAAGAAATCAAATTAACAATATAATTATCATTGCTTTATTTAGCAAACGTATTTTTATGTATGAAGTAAAAATCAGATTTATTCATTTCTCCAGCACCGTTAACGTTAGAGCTTATCCATACTCTGCGCTTTAAAAATGTAGCCCCGCGGGCTGTATAGAACCGGGTTTCGGTACCCGTCCAGAATGCGGTTCCAATTCCAGAAAGTTCCAATTTGCAAAAATACAAAGAACCGCCCCTCTGTCCATCCTCAGAGAGCTGTGGTGCAGATGGACGAGTCCAGAGAGCAGCACATCACACAGCTGCTCAGCTCGGTGCAGAGAGAGACCACGTCTGGAGACGAGATTCGTCCATCTCTCCCTCCCAATCTGCAGACCAAGCAGGAGCCAAGTGGACACAGGTGCGTAAAGAGCTGCTCTGTGTACTCTCACAAAAATGCAGGAGTTGGACGTGTGCTATACATATACATATGTGTGTGTGTGTTAGAATACAGTAATACCTCGCCTTACGTTGTCAGTTGGTTTCAGAATGTGCAATTGAAGTCTTTTTCACTCTCGCTCAGTTACTTCGACGGCGACGAGCCTGCCGAAGAGCCACAGAAAATAGTGAAAGTGGCCAAAATGGAACCGAAGGAAAGGAAAGAGCTGGAGAAGGATGAAGAGAAGAAGAAGGATGAGGAGGAGGAGGAGGAGAGGAAGATGAAGGTAAAGGACGAACCCAACCACAGAGATCTGGAATATCTGCTGCAGGATCTGGTTGGGAATCCCACGCTGGACGCCGAGCTGAAGAGGGAGCTGCAGAGCAAAGAGGAAAACCCCAGATACCTGGAGATGCTGGTGAGGAGGAGAGAGGGACTAGTGTTATTATTAGATAATTGTTATTGTTATTATTAGATAATTATTATTGTTATTATTAGATAATTATTAGTGTTATTAGTTTAGTGATTTAGTTTAGTGACGCAGCTGAACTGTGTGTAACTGATGGTTTGTGTTTTACAGAAATTCAGAGAGAAACTTCCCTCCTGCAGCATGAGAGCGGTACAGCACACCACATTAACTTCTATATAGTGAAACCTCACTCTGTCTCTCGCACTCTTTCTCTCTCACACGCATGCTTGTTCTTATTCTCTCTTTTTTTGCTCTTTTTCTCTCGCTCTTTCTCTCTTTCTCGCTCATTCTCTTTCTCACTTGTGCACGCTTTCTTTCTCTCTTTTTCTCTCTCTTACTCACTTTCTCTCTGTCTCTCTCGCTCTCTCGCGCTCCCTCTCTTTTGCTCTCTCTCACTATTTCTCTCTCCCTCCTTATATCTCTCTTGCTCTATTTCTTATTCTCTCTCTCTCTCGTTGAATTGATGTATGGCTGTATCATTCCACCTGTTTAGCTGTAAAGCCGCTTGACTCTGCGATGTGTGTGTGTGTGTGTGTGTGTGCGTGCGCGCGTGCGGTGTGTGTGCACAGGAGCTGATGGAGGTGATCAGGGAGAACCGCGTGGTGGTGATCAGCGGTGAGACCGGTTGTGGTAAAACCACGCAGGTGCCGCAGTTCATCCTGGATGAGTGTGTGTTGCGGGGCGAAGGCTCCGTCTGCAGGGTGGTGTGTACGCAGCCGCGCCGCATCAGCGCCATCTCGGTGTGTATCGTACCGCTGGCCAGCTCGCCTCACACTCCCTTATAGTGTCTTACACATTATACACAAGTTGTTAATTCTGTGTGTGTGTGTGTGTAGGTAGCAGAGCGGGTGGCAGCGGAGAGGGCGGAGCCTGTAGGAGAGGGGCGGTCCTGCGGATACCAGATCCGTCTGCAGAGGTGAGTGTGTGTGTGTGTGTGTTAGTTAATAAATCTCGTTACTATTAAGTGTTTTATTTTCTTTTTTTTTCTATGCCATGACCATGCCCCTTACTCCTCTCTCATCCCTCTCTCTTTGCTATCCAGCCGGTTACCACGGAAACAGGGCTCGGTGTTATATTGTACCACAGGCATCATCCTACAGTGGCTACGCTCTGATCCGTGAGTGTTCTCTCTCTCTCACCTCTTCTCTCTTTCCTCCATTTCTCTTCTCAGTCTCCCTTTTCTTCTCTGCCCTCTCTTTCTGTCTCTCTCCTCTCCATTGAGAATGGGACTTCTGGGTTATCAGCCTGCGACAGGTGCCACACACACACACACACACACACACACACATTTATCTTTACAGTCAAGCTGTAGAGGTTAGATACGTCCAGCTTGCTGTCCCCTTTTATGTTGACATGCACGACTTTTATTTAATCTCACACTCACACACACACCTAGAGGGAGAAAGTGGCGTGGAGAGGGAGCAAGAGAGAACGATGGAAGGGAAGAGTGGGATGGAGAGCAGTGGCGGGATGGAGGGCGGGAGAGAGGGATGATGGGAAGTAATGAAGGAATGAGAATCAGAATGAGAAGTCTTTCTGATTCATTCTGATTCTCTCTTCTTTTTTTTTCTTCTCACTGCTCCTTTTTCTTTTCTTCCCTCCTTTTCTCTCTCACTCTCACTCCTTTCTCCATTCCTTATTCCCTCTCTCTCTCTTCTGGCGTTTCAGGCTTTTGTCCAGCGTGAGTCACCTGGTTCTGGATGAGGTTCATGAACGCAGCGTGCAGTCGGACGTTCTGCTGTCCATCGTCAGGCAGCTGCTGGACCGCAGAGCCCAGCTCAAGGTGGTTCTGATGAGCGCCACCCTCAACGCGGACAAGTTCAGCAAGTACTTTGGTGAGAAACTCCGAGAGAACGTGCTTCGTGAAGGAGAGCGTAAAGCTAATGGCGTGGTAAATGCTCAGTGCTGCTGCGGTGACACCTGCTCTTATCCTCCAGATAACTGCCCCATGATACACATCCCCGGCTACACCTTCCCCGTCAAAGAATACCTGCTGGAGGACGTCGTGGAGCTGCTCAGGTACGTAGAGGTGTAACGATGCAGCGATATTCAACGATTAACGAGATCATATCGTACTTACTGTAGTGTTGTTTATACTCAGCAGAAGCTTTCTCTCTCTCTCTTCTCATCATCTTTCTCTCTTTCTGTTTCTCTCTGCTCCTCTCTCCCTCTGTTTTTCTCTTTACTCTCCTCCCTCTTTCTCGCTTCTGCCCTCTCTTTCTCCTTCTCTCGTCCTCCTCCCTCGCTCTCTTTCTCCTTCCCGTTTCTGCTCTCTCTTTCTCCTTCTTTTCCGTTCTCTCTTCTGCTCTCTCCCCCCCCCCCTTCTATCCTCTTCTTCTCTCTACCCTACGCTCTCTCTTACTTTGACTCTCCTTCTCTTTTCTTTCCCTCTCTCTCACGCCCCCGTCTTCTCTCTCGCGCGCTTGATTCTCTGTCTTCCTCCCTCACATTTTCCATCGCTCTTTCTCTCTTTCTTCTTTATTCTCTCTCTCCTTCACCTAATACTGAGGAGGTCTTCTTTACATTTGTCGACTAATTGTGTGTGTTGTGGTGGTGTGCGTGTGTGTGTGTAGGTTCCGTCCACGGCAGCAGGATCGCAGGCCTAGATATAGAGGTCGAGGTTTTATGCAGGGGCACATAAGACCTGAACAAGAGGAGAAGGAGGAGGAGTACAGACACAGCTGGCCCTGTTTCTCACGCTCACTCATAGACAGGTCTGCCTCATACACACACACACGTACATACACACTCTCACGCAGATACACTCACATATGTACACACACATACACACTCAGGCACGCCTTCCTTCCCTTCGTTCGTTCTGTGTTTTTCACAGTGTGTGTGAGCGGGTGTGTGTGTGTCGTGACCTCTTTCTGATGTGTTTCTACACAGGTACTCGCAAAGCACCGTCGAGGCTCTGGAGCAGCTGGACGAAGACGACAGGATCAACCTGGAGCTGATTGTAGCTCTCATCCGACACATTGTCATGCACGAGGACGTGAGTGTGTGTGTGTGCGCGCGCTGGAGACAGTGTGGTAATCATGTGTGAGCTCTCTCTCACCCACTCCCACTCGGCCGTTAATCACACTTTTAGAGCTGTGTTTAACAGCAGCTTGTTCTTCTCCAAACCTGATTTCTCTCGCTTCTTGTGTTGTGATTCAATTGTTGGGTTTACCAGGTTCAAAAAGGTGTGTGTGTCTGTGTGTGTCTGTCCGTCGTGTGTGTGTGTACATCCATAAGCATTGTTGTGTGTGTGTGTGTGTGTTTCAGGACGGAGCGATCCTGGTGTTCCTGCCCGGGTGGGACAACATCAGCAGCCTCAACGACCTGCTTATGGCCGAGCAGATGTTCAAATCGGGTAAACACTCGCCCTGCCGGCTGTGTGTGTGTGTGTTCATGTGTTTAGGGGCTTGTCAGAAGCAGTCTGTCGCTCTGGATAAGAGCGTCTACTAAAATGCTGTAAATATAAGAGCTGATGTACGATGACGTTTGGAAATTTGCTTCTGTAATGCAGAATGAGGAGGAACCCTGCGTCGTGTTGTTTTAATCTAGTTATTATGGGAGTCAGTAGAAGTAACTTACAAAGACTGTAATACAAGAATGTGTGTGTGTGTGTGTGTGTGTGTGTACTACATGGTGTCATACCGATGTTTCTCTCTCTTTTTAGACAAGTTTATCATCATTCCACTTCACTCTCTGATGCCCACCGTCAGCCAAACACAAGTAAGCACAGCATACGGTACACCACGATCTGTCAGCCCATCTGTGAAGGAGCAGTGGGCACCTGGCATGGTCAGCACCCAGGGACAGTACCTTACTCATGAGTACCTCAGTGGTAACTTTACCTGTCCTGGATTCAATCCGGCGACCTTCCAATCACGCGTCGAACACTCTAACCGTTACACTACCGACTGCCCCAATTTTTCTAGAATCAAAGCTTCATTACATTCTTTTCACTCGCTAGAGCACGCGCTGCTTGTGCTTCACACGGACGCTTATTAATGACACACGCGGTTTTCAGTGGCACGACCAAGACCTGATCCCTATACGCGTGCACAACAGCAGAAGTAAATGTGCGTAAAAGTGCGTAAACACGTGCTGTTTGTGAGCGTGAGCCACTTGCTAAAACACTCCAGTCAGACCGTCCCCTTAATTACACACTAAACTCATATTTTATCTGATGACTGACCACAACAACCAGCGTTTTACATAATATTCATTCTCCTTTATTGGGATTTTCAGTGTTTATTACGGAACGCGCGTCCGTCGCTTTATTGGTTGTAGATTTTCAGACTTCAAAAGAGAATTTATCTGATTAATCAATAAAAAAAATTGTTAGAATATTCAATTACAAAAAGAATCGATGGCTGCAGCTCTGCTATAAATAAAATGATAATTTAATTAAAAATCTATTTTAGTTCACTTTGAATTTTAATTTTCTTTGGCACAGGGTGCACTCCTGAGTTAGGAATGTTGATTTTATTGATGATGATGATGTTCATCTCCAGACTGTACGTCTCTCTCCACAGGTGTTTAAACGACCACCTCCTGGAGTTCGCAAAATCATCATCGCCACCAACATCGCTGAGACCAGGTGTGTGTGTGTGTGTGTGTGTGTGTGAGAGCAGCTTGTTAGTTTTTCAGTTGATTCATGTTGCGTCTTCATCAACTGACGTATTGGAGCTGAGAGCCGCCGCTCGTCGCCTCTCTTTTCTCTCTCGGTATTGATTGAAGTTTCATTATTTATGGTGCAGGATTTACGTGTTCAGACGTCCTCTCCCTTCCTCCCTCCTCCTTCGCTCACTTCCTCGCTTTTCCCCTCCTTCTTTCGCACCCTCTCCCTCCATCTATCTGTCATTCTCTCTTTTAAGTGTCTCACCTATTTTTATACACTGTCTAAATGTGCAGTGAAATGGATCTCACCTGTCTGTGTGTGTGTTTGTGTGTGTCTCAGCATCACTATAGACGACGTGGTGTATGTGATTGATGGAGGGAAGATAAAGGAGACTCACTTTGACACGCAGAACAACATCAGCACCATGACGCCCGAGTGGGTGAGCCTCGCTAACGCTAAACAGAGGAGAGGACGAGCCGGAAGGTACCACCATCTCTCTCTCTCTCTCTCCCTACACAGTACTAGAGATGTATGACAAGAGAATGGACGGCCGATGCCGAAATCAGACATTTTTCAGGCTTATCTATGTCGATAAATGAGTGCCAGCCTTGTCCAGGGTCCGAGACGGGATTTGTTACGGCCCGCACCGTCTGCCTTAAAATGTATGATGTTATTTTGTGCCGAAATTCTGAGCGCGCAGTGGAACTTTGTTGAGCAAAATCTCTCGTCTTTACACGCTCAGCTGCCTTCCTCATTCATCGGTATCGACATCGGCGGTAGGTCCCATGTCGTGCGTCCCCAGTTATCATATATTAGAATTGTGGTAAATCAGAGTGGGTAGTGAGTGTGGGGTTTGGGAGTGGACGTGGGGAAGTGATGAAGCAGTTTAGAGGTTTGGAATCAGGATTCAGGTTTTCTCTTTTAAAACCCTGCTGACGTCAGACATGGAACGACCTTGAATTAGCTCTCCGTCTCTCTCTCTCTCTCTCTCTCTCTCTCTCTCTCTCTCTCTCTCTCTCTCTCTCTCTCTCTCTCCCACTCTTTCTCTCTAGCTCTCTCTCTCCCTATCTCTCCCTCTCTCCGTGTCTCTGTCTCTCCAGCACTCTCTCGGCGCCTCCTCCTCTCTCTCTCTCTCTCTCTCTCTCTCTCACTCCTCTCCTAGCTCTCTTTCTCTCTGTGTCTCTCTCTCTCTCTCTCTCCTCCTCTCTCTAGCTCTCTCTCTCTCCCGTGTCTCTCTCTCTCGTGTCTCTCTGTCTCTCAGCACTCTCTCCAGCTCTCTCCCCTCCCCTCCTCTCTCTCTCTCCCATCTCGCTCTCTGTCTCTGTCCTCTCTCTCTCTCTCTCTCCATCTGCTCTCTCTCTGTCTCTCTCTGTCTCTCTCTCTCCCATCTCTCTCTCTCTCTCTCTCTTTCTCTCTCTCTCTCTCTCTCTCTCTCTCTCTCCAGCTCTCTCCTCTTTCCTTCTCTCTCTCTCTCACTCTCTCTCTCTCTCTCTCTCTCCGTGTCTCTCTCTCTCTCTCTGTGTCTCTCTCTCACTCTCTCTAGCTCTCTCTCTCTCCGTGTCTCTCTCTCTCTCCGTGTCTCTCTGTCTCTCCAGCACTCTCTCCAGCTCTCTCACTCACTCACTCTCTCTCTCTCCATCTCGCTCTCTGTCTCTGTCTCTCTCTCTCTCTCTCCATCTCGCTCTCTCTCTCTGTCTCTCTCTGTCTCTCTCTCTCCATCTCTCTCTCTCTCTCTCTCTTTCTCTCTCTCTCTCTCTCTCTCTCTCTCTCTCCGGCTCTCTCTCACTCTTTCCTTCTCTCTCTCTCTCCAGCTCTCTCTCTCTCTCTCTCTCTCCATGTCTCTCTCTCTCCATCTCTCACCCTCTCTCTTTTGCAAGGAAATCAGGAAAACGTTTGATAGCTCTTACTGAAGGCTATTGATTCTCTCGAGGCCATGGTGTGTGAGTTTTGTGTGTATGTGTGTGTCCCAGTGTGAATTGAAATGGTTCTAATGCGGAGGCTAATTCGGTCTTTGTCTGTGTCTAGGTGTGTGAGTGTGTGTGTGTGTGTGTGAGTGCGCGTGTGTGTGAGTGAGTGAGATGTACGGAATGACGCAAGTGGATTTAATGCATGTGTCGCGCTGAATGAACCCTTTTCAGCTTGCCGGTGAAGTTTGGGTGCTGAGGCGGTGACGTTTGTTGTCGTGACGTCCGTTGCCGTGACATCTCTGTCAGAGCATCATCAGGTTTAATTTAGACGGTTTAATTGCTTTTTCTGTGTTGGAATGGAGTTTTAGAATTTGATTCTCTCTTAAATATAATTTATAAAATATATCATATTTAGATATAAAACATGTGGGTGTGTGTAAAGTACAGTCCCCAAAATGCAGCATCTAGCCATGTGAAAAACGTGTGTCTGTGTGTGAGTCCGTGTGTGTGTTCTCCATTAGGGCTTTTCTGTCAGCAGGAGAAAATGACGGGTCTAATGCAACCAGCCATTCATCTCGCGCACACACACACACACACACACACACACTCTCCTCATCGTCTCCGTGTGTGTTTTTATCCTCACTTCTTTTGCGGTATTTGTGTGTCCCCACGTTTGTGTGATCTTGTGTGCTCAGGGTGGCTCCTGGTAAATGTTATCACCTGTATAACGGACTGAGGGCGAGTCTGTTGGACAGTTACCAGCTGCCAGAGATCCAGAGAACCCCACTGGAGGAGCTCTGCCTGCAGATCAAGGTGTGTGTGTGTGTTGTTTGTGTGTGTGTGTTTTTTTAACAAGAAAGTATACATGTATTTCCCCCTCTCTCTCCTTCTCTCTGTCTAGATCCTGAAGTTGGGGGATATTGCATCCTTCCTGAAGAAGACTCTAGACCCCCCGTCAGACAAAGCCATCCAGCTGGCCATCACACACCTCATAGACCTGGTGTGTGTGTGTGTGTGTGTGTGTGTGTGTGTGCGCAGTGCAGTGCAGTGTTAAGTGTGTGAGGAGGTGAAGTGAGAGTGAGAATTAAATTTAGTGATAATGACACTAAGCAACACCTGTAGGTAACAGCATGAAAACAGCTCTGTGTGTGTGTGTGTGTGTGTGTGTGTAGAACGCGCTGGACCGTCAGGAGGAGCTGACCCCGCTGGGTTTCCATCTGGCCCGGCTGCCCGTCGAGCCGCACATCGGCAAGTTGATCCTGTTCGGAGCTCTTCTGGCTTGCCTCGACCCCGTACTCACCATCGCCGCCAGCCTCAGCTTTAAAGATCCCTTCTTCATACCTCTGGTACACACACACACACACACACACCGCCACTCTCCATCCTAATTCCCCCCATGTTCCTGCTGTGAAAAAGAACAAAGAAGAGACAGATACTCAGATAGAGGGAAGATTGGATGGATAGATAGATAAAGGAACTGATGGATGGATGGATAGATGGAGAAACTGACCGGCAGATGGAGGGATGGATAGATAGAGGAACTTATGGATGGATGAGTAGATAGCCAGACTGACCGGTAGATGGAGGGATGGATAGATAGAGGAACTGATGGATGGATGGATAGATGGAGAAACTCACCGGTAGATGGAGAGATGGATAGATAGAGGAACTGATGGATGGATGGATGAGTAGATAGCCAGACTGACCGGTAGATGGAGGGATGGATAGATAGAGGAACTGATGGATGGATGGATGAGTAGATAGCCAGACTGACCGGTAGATGGAGGGATGGATTGATTGACAGATAGAGAACACACACACACTCAGCTTCTGTGTTGTGGTTGAAATATGTTTTGTATGTTTTTCTTTGTCTATTTTCAAACAACCATCCCATCGATTAACAACATTATCATTAATTGAAGCCCTCAAATTAATAATAATAATAATGATGATAATAATAATAATAATCTAATATCAGCAGGTGTCGGACTGTAGTACAGCTTGTTTAAAACTGAAGGTGTGTGTGTGTGTGTGTGTGTGTTACAGGGGAAGGAGAAGATCGCAGATCACAAACGAAAAATCCTGTCCAAAAACTCCAAGAGTGACCATCTGACCATACTCAACGCCTTCTGGGTCAGACCCTCACCCACCCTGCGTACTCTCACCCTGCTGTCTCACAAACCTGTACACTCACGTGTGTGTGTGTGTGTGTGTTGATCAGGGCTGGGAGGAAGCTAAGAGGCGGGGCTATAAGAGTGAGCGTGAGTACTGCTGGGAGAACTTCCTGTCCGCCAACACACTGCAGGTCAGCCTCCGCCATCATCATCATCATTATTATTGTTATTATTATTATTCTTTCTTTCTCTTCCTCTTCTCCATCTATCCCTCTGTCTGTCTATCTATCTGTCTGTCTCTCTCTCTCCCTCTCTTCTTCTCTGTCTTTTACACCCATCCCTCCCTCTTTCTCTCTGTCTCTCAGATGCTGCACAACATGAAGGCTCAGTTTGCGGAGCATCTCTGGGCTACTGGCTTTGTGAGCAGTAAAGATCCTAAAGACGCCAGCGCTAACATCAACTCTGGTAACACACGCACACACACACACATACTGTTACGCACACACATACACACACACATGTACCTCTCACACACATTCTCTCTCTCTCTCCCTCTCCCCTCCTCCAGACAATGAGAAGCTGCTGAAGGCGGTGATGGTGGCCGGCCTGTACCCCAAAGTAGCCAAAATCAGAGCCAGTCACAACAAGAGGAGACCCATGTAGGTGTACTGCTGAGAGAGAGACGGAGAGAATGATAGTGAGAAACGCATCAGCATGGACGAGACAGACTCAATTTAGCAGCGAGTGTTTCTCGTTTTCTTCAGCCGTGCAGACTCTCACCCTCTCTCCGTCTCCCGCCTGTTATCATCCGTCACACACACACACACACACACACCCCCACACACCGTCAACGCCACACACACACACTCTCTTTCAGGCAGTTTGCATCAGAGTCCTGACAGCACTGGAGTCGTTATGAGTCACTTTCCTCCTGAGAGACCAATCTGATCCCAGCGGCAGAAACTTCACACACACACACCTCAAACCCATCTTACACACACACACACACACCTCAAACAAGTCACACACCTCAAACCCATCACACACACACACACACCTCAAACAAGTCACACACCTCAAACCCATCACACACACACGCACCTCAAACAAGTCACACACACACACACCTCAAACCCATCACACACACACACACCTCAAACCCATCACACACACACACACACACACACACACCTCAAATAAGTCACACACCTCAAACCCATCACACACACACACACCTCAAACTCATCTCACACACACAGGTGAGATGCACCTCCTCGCTCCTGCCCCATCACACTCATCACACACCCTCCTCCCTGAAGCTGCTCAGCATGTGTGTGTGAGACACTGATGTGTGTATGTGTGTGTGTGTGTGTGTGTGATGGTTGCAGGCCGGTGAAGGTGTACACTAAGGCTGATGGGAAAGTGTGTATTCATCCTAAATCTGTCAACGCCGAGGAGAGGCAGTTCCACTACAGCTGGCTAATATATCACCTGAAGATGAGGACCACCAGTGTGAGTACACACACACACACACACACACACACACTTTTTCTCTCTCTCTCTTTTCCCATTCTCCCTCTCATTCTTTCTTTATCTCCAGCCCCTGCTTCGTTGACCCTCCTTCTCCCTCTCATCCGTCGTTCTCTCTATTTCTCCCTCTTCTCTTCACTGTCTTTACGTTCTCAACCCTCTCTCACACACACACACACACACACACCATCTTTCCTTCTCCATATTTCACACTCGTCCGCTCTGCCTGTGTGTGTGTGTGTTGAGAGGGATCTGACTTGACAGTGTTTGAAAATGGTGTGTGTGTGTGTCTCTATAAAAAGCTCCATCTTTTATTCACGACTCGTCTCCCTTTCAAGTGGCGTCTCCCCTCATCCCTCCATCACACATCAAAGATACCTGCTCATCTCTCACTCCACCCATCTCTCTCTCCCTCTCTCTTTACATCCGTTTCTCTTTACATACATTCCTCTTTTCTACTTTTCCCTCTTCCTCCCTCACTCCTTCTTTCCCCCTTTTCTCACTCTTTCTCTCCTTCCCCCTTTTTCTCTCCCCATCTCTCCTTCCCTTCCTCGTTCTTTTCCCCTTTCTCTCATCCCTCTCTTATTTGCTGTGCCTTCCTCTTTCTCTTTCTCTTTCCTCTGCCTCTTTCTCTCACTCCCTCCCTCCCTCATTCCCCCTCTATCCCTCCTACCCTCTCTCTCCCCCCTTGTTCTCTCCTTCCCTCCTTCTTTCTCACTTTCTCCCTCGGTCTTCTCCCTTCATCTCCATCACTGTCCCCCAACCGTCTCTCCCTCTCTTCTTTCCCCCTTTTCTCTCCATCTTTCTCTCCTACCCTTGTTCTCTCCTTCTTTTTTCCTCTCTCCCGTTTTCTCTCATCTTTCTTTTTTCTTCCTCTTCCTCTTTTGCTCTTTCCCTCACACTTCCTGTTCTCACTCCCTTGCTCTCTCTCTCTCTCTCTGCAGATCTTCCTGTATGACTGTACAGAAGTGTCTCCGTTCTCGCTGCTCTTTTTCGGAGGTGACATCTCCATCCAGAAGGACCAGGACCAGGAGACCATCGCCGTGGACGAGTGGATCGTCTTCCAGTCTCCAGCGCGCATCGCGCACCTGGTCAAGGTGAGACGCCGGACACAAGACCCGTCCACCCCTCGTTACTCCATTTTCACCCATTAGATTTTAGTTGCTGTAACTGCATGTCACTGTGCTTAAATCTGAAGGTTTTTATCGTGTTTGTGTTGATAAATTTGCATCTGAATTGGTAACTCCAGCTGCTGGTTAAATTTAGTCGCTAGTGAAGTGGACTCCATTAGAGCGGGGCGGACCGCGGGTCTCTTAACCAAACGCTGCTAAAACGCTGCCCACGTTAAAGTTCAGCAACGTAATGAGGGGCTTCTGAACCCACCTGCACGCGTTTAAAAGCCGAGTTCCTCCATTAGCGCCCCGCCAACGTTTATTTGGCACCTTTAAAGCACAGACATGAGCATTTGAGTTTAGAGCTGCGCCGCAATCAAGACGAGTAAAAGCTCTGATTTACACAAGAGTTTGTTGTACTCGTGATCCTCTCTGAGGTCGTGAAAACGCTAAGCTCGACGCCTACTGATGATCCATTTGATAACGTCATCTTTCCCTTCATCTCAGAACCTGAAGAGAGAGCTGGACTTGCTGCTGCAGGAGAAGATCCAGCGCCCGTGTCCGGTGGACTGGAGCGAACGCATCTCTAAAGACTGTGCCGTGATTTCCGCCATCATCGACCTGATCACCACGCAGGAGAGCGGCGGCAACCATCGCCACGACGACCGAGACGAGAGCGGCTTCCGATATTAAAGGTGCAGTATGAAGAGTTCCCGTTCTGAACGGGGGGAGAAACCGACCGCTGCATCTCAGTGTTACAAAAATGCACCATTAAAAAATGAAAAGTAGCTTTGTACACCCAGACTCAAAACTCAACAACATGCTGGGCAACAATTAGATAGTCGTGAGAGTTATTTTCCTCAAACTAAACGTAAATTTGTCCTGATACAGAAGAGAGAAACATCTTTATATTTTTAATGTAGCTGGAGAAATTCAGAATGACATTCAACTGGACAAATGTAGTTTTGAGTTTGAGGAAATGTTCAAGGAAATACATTTCAATTGTTTATTTAGACTTTTGTTTTTTGTTTGTTACTTTTTAATATTAAAAAAACTGGACGAGTTTGAATAAATTTGCAAAGAAATCAATCTAAAGGAAATCAAAATAATAATAATCATAATAATAATAATAATTTTAATCTATAGAGATATAAAACAGGAAAAAATCATTACAGTTTTAATGTAACTGGACAAAAATAAACTGGACAAATTTGGATAATTTCAACTCTACAAATTAATTCTGAGTTTTAGTAAACATTCAAGCAAATAAATTGTTCAGTTTTGGAAAAGTTACATTTTTGTGTGTTGGAGGTAAGGCCCAGTAGCAAACTTTTTAACAATTAGACAAACCAGATGTATTTCTTCAAAAGTTTCCACAAATTAAACCTGAATTTGTCCAGTTTATTAACGTAAAAAAATCTAATAATTCAGTCCATGTTGACAAGAAAGTCCACGTTCAGCACCTGGAAAATTCAGATTTATTTCCTGAAACGTTTCTTCAAACTAAAGTGGAAATGTTCCAGAATGGGTAACGTTAAAAATGTAACGACACTATCAATGTTGAAATGCAGTCCAGTGTGCAGTTGTTCCAAACTTTACATTACTTTATTGCAGGTTTTCTCAAACTCAAAACTAAATCTGTCCAGTTTTAAATGTTAAAAACGTAATGACGCTGCATCTGTTCAAATAGAAAAGGCATGTGTGTGTAAAAAGCTACTTGCATGAAATGTGTGTTTTATAATCATTACGATGGATATGACTCTCACCCATATTTTTTGTATAGTTTCTTTGTTCTTTTTGTGTTTGAAAAATTGTCCCAAAACAGTAAAAATTAAAATGATTACTGACGAGTTGGAGAAGCAGTAGAGGCGGCTAATTACACACACACACACACACACACACTCTTGTATTAGGGTCTTCGTGAGGACCTTCTATTGACTCTCATAGTTATTAGATGTAAACATTACTACAGCAACACTCGTAACTGTAACGTTAACCTCTAACCAAAACACATCCAATGCTGGGACTAAAAATAACTATTTCATCAAGGTAGGTTTTCTGTCAAGTTTTCTGTTGTAATAAATCTACAGTAGGGACGCACCGATCTGACACGTGATATCAGTCCGATAGCGACTCAAGTAGCTGGATCTGGTATCGGGGGCATTGCGTCGCTCTATGGAGACTATCTAGGGTGCGTTTCCCAAAAGCATAGTTGCCAATATTGTGTTGGTTGCTAACGTACTCTGTGGGTTACTAATGTACACTATGTTGGTTGCTAACGCACACTATGTTGGATGAGCGGCTCATAACCCAAGCCCAAGTATCGGTATCGGAACTGAAAATGTTGGATCGGTGCAGCCCTAAGTAACATATGGGTTTATAGTTTTGTATAGTTACGGTGTTGTGTACGTTTTACACAGCGCATGACGTCTCAATTTAAACCATAACCATCAAACCTTTATGCTCGTTTAATTTTCTTACATTCATTTTAATGCAGATGTTAATTTGGCCAAAAATATTTAATGATTATTACTACAATTTGTCCCCAAAAAGAGAAACACACACACACACACTCGCGTCTTGCTGTCTTTGTGAGGTCCAGGACTAGATGTAAATCTTAATTATGTAAATAATCCACATAAAATCTGACATTTTTCTTTAAAATGATTTCTTCTAATAAGGACCAATGATAAAATTCTGACAAATCCCAGATTATCTTATCCTTTGAGGAACAAATCAGACCGAAACCATCCCACACACACACAAATAAACACAAAAGAACAATATGAATCATTAAAAAACTTTTTATAGGATATAAATGGATGTGGATTAACATGTTCATCTGCTAAATATTTACAATTTGGCTTTACAACAGTATGTGAAAACGTAGCTCTTTATAATCCCTGAGACCCAAATCGAGGCTGGGAGGAGGACGGGGTTCACCAGGGCTTGGCTGATTATCACCGCCGATATTTACAATGCTCAGTAGCCGTCAGTCTTCTCTTTAAAATTTGGCAATTGAAATATTTACTAGCATATATCAGTTCAAAATATCAATTATCACTCAACTTTACCATAATAATCAGTACTGATATTGCCCCTAAATACCAAATCTGTATAAAGAACATGAAGAGTTTTTTTAAAGGCAGTGTTGGAATATAGGGCTGTTCGATATGATAATTTATCGAATGAGGAATTTAAACATATTGTTTCATATTCTATTGTTTATTTCATGGTGTGGCAAAACGCACAGTTTATGGCAATATTTTACATCCAAAAATCCAAGTTGTCAAATGCATAAAAACGTGTTTTACCGACGATTGCGTAAAAATATAATTTTTTACTTTTGGTGTCCCATATGAGTGTACAGACACATTTTGCTTGCGGAAGCTTCACTGAATTTACAGAAAATGTTCTACATTGTGATATATATCGTTATTGGGATTTTAAATTTTGATCATATCACACAGCCCTATTGAATATTTGTGATTATTTCGAACACCAAAATTGCCGTTTTTTTAACAGCATGTATGTGTATCGGTTCATATCAGTAAATATACTTCTCATTTTTCTCATTTAGGAATAATCGTTATCGATGTGAAATAAAGCCGTATCGGTCGACCCCTAATGTCTCGGTCCTTCTTCCTGTTCAACCTCCTTCATGTTAAACTCGTTTTTCTGCAGCTGCTTTTTGAAAACAGTAAGAGCTGCTGAGTTAGAAAATTAACGAACCGTTTTTCATTATTCCATTTCATGCTTGACTAAAAACTGTAAAAAGCAGAAAACATAATTTTATTTTTGGAAAACAAATGTTGAATACTCTTTCAATATTTAATACATAATAATACATCTTTCAATACCTGTTTTCCAAAATCCAAATGGAAAAAATCACTTCCTAAAAACTAAAATTGAGTTGTTTTCAGATTCCAATTTTTTTTGGAACTGTAATCTGTTTCTTTCTGTTTTTATTTGAGCACAAAATGAAATATTGGAAAACGTTCGCAAACCAATTGCATATCAAATCATTTTCCAAAAAAGCAAAAATGTAATTTTTTCCATCTCAATTTTCACACGTAGAATCAGAAAACGACTTGGTACTCTTTTTCAGTTTACAATCTAAAATGATATTTAGAAAATGAATATTGGAAAGACATTCGTTTTCAAAACTTAATTTTTTTTATTTTATTTTTGATATTGGAATTATTTCTTTCCAATATTCTTTTTCCAAAACCAAAATGAAAGAAAAAGAATAATGACTTAAAAACCCCCAAATTTCAGATTTTAAGGTGTTCATTTTTTCATTTTGTATGTTCAAATTTGGTTTTGAAACAAACATCTTTCCAAATATGTTTTCCAAAACTAAATTTAAATATTATATGTATATTCATACAAAAATCGGTTACCAGGAGCAAAACGTAAAAAACAAATACCTGAAAAACCTAAATATCGTCCTCTTCTGAGTTTTGGTTTTACTTTAAAGAAGGAACGAACAAATGATAAAGTCCTCCAGTGAGGTCGGCCGTGAGTCGGGACGGAGTTACAGCTCGCTGGACGGAGTTACAGCTCGCTGGACGGAGTTACGGCTCACTGGACGGAGTTACGACTCGCTGGACGGTTTTACGGCTCGCTGGATGGCTCTCTCCAAATAAATATGACGTTCAGACGTTGGTCTCGAGGCCCTGCAGTCGGTCCATGCGCTGCATGTTTTTCTGGATGGTGATCGGGCAGGTGATGGGTGTAGCGCAGTCGGATAGAAACCAGCCTCTCTCCCCGTCCCGGAGACGCTCGCCCTCGTACCAGCCTGAACACACAGCACAGTGTACACAGAGTCAGCAGCCGGGGCTGGACAATACCACCTCAAATCAGTGTCACCATTAATCACAATCCAGATCCAATCTTCACATAATCCCTGATACTGAGTAATCTATGTATAATGACACACGTCCCCACTTTATCAATCTGTGCAATCAGGTCAAAGTCCCCTGTATGGAGGTAAACACACACACACACACACACACACACACACACTTGGCCATGATGGGGACATATTAGATTGTAAAAAGGGAGCGTTAGCCTGATGACATAGCTATGTTGCAGTGATTAACTTTGTGGGGACTTTTTACGTCCCCACAATCACGCAGGTCCCCACAGTGTTGGTGTGTAAATCAGGTCACAAACACACATATGACAACACACACAATATTAATAAACCAAACACACACAACATGGCTAACACAAACACACACAAAATACTACTCACACACAATACAACTAAAACACACAATATAACTAACTCACAATGACTTAACACACACAAAGTATGATTGATCACGCAATAAGAGTAGGACACACACACAATATGACACCCACAGAATACAATTAATGCAATAACACACACACATACAACTGACACAAATGAGCAGGTGTCGTGGCCAGAGATTGGAAGTTTCCTCATATTAACAGTAGAACAGGACGGTTTGAGGTGTGTTTTGGTATTTTTGGATCAAATTATTCAGATCAACATGGTTAATAAAACTGGTTCTCTACAGCCCAAATGTGCAGAATAGTTCCACATGAGCAAATATCAACTAAATCTGCTACTCATTTTAGTGAATGTATTTTTGTTTGCCGACGCTGAAGGACAAATAAAGGATGAACGAGAGTTTCCTCACCATCGTCCACCGTCTGCGAGACCAGCACCACGTCGGCCACCTGCAGCGAGAGCTCGTCCGGCTGCCGAGCCGTGTGTGTTTTCACCACCTCCACCTGCATGGCGTCTGAAACACACACACACTTATCAGCTCACACTTTTCAAAATTAAAAGTGTGTTACACGTGTGAACTTCACAGATTCTACTTGGTGATAAATTGAGGAGCTGCGCCGACACACAACCAAATCACACTGCACATCACAGATTCTCGAGTCCAAATGTGGATTTTTGGAGATGGATTTTTTGGCAACATTTCAGAGAACAATGTGGCGGCAAAAGTCTGGAAATTACTAAAATCATATTCCACACGGTGCAGGAACCTGTAACTCATCATCATGTTTAATTTGTCTGGTGGCGTTTGTGTGGATGCTGTACTGCATGTGATCAGCAGGTGGCGCTGTTCCTCATTAAACTGCTATTTAAGAACACAAATCTCATCAGTTTTATCAAAAGGTTAAAGCTTCACGTTACACGCTGTGGTACGTTCAGAATTTACAAAACTGAAACTGATTAATAAGAACTCACTCGTCCTGTCGCCGTTGCTGTCGTCACGGTTATACTGCCCCAGTGCGCTGATCCAGCGAGCTCGCTCATTACTACAATCAACAAAAATGAAAGCTGATTTATACATTTACACACAAATAAAGCTAATGATGTAAAACACTGAATATTCATGAGTCAAGTAATCATCCCCCTTATGCTCCATAAAAATAAAATGAATTTTTACAGCTTTATTTACTATTTAATCAATGCAACGTATCACATCCAAGCGAAAGATATAATAGCGAAAGTGCAGGGCAATAATTAAACTAAACAAATAACATCTGTTGCCATTTTATTGGGTATTTACTTAATATTTATTACTTTATATTTATTTATTATATTTAAAATATTTCAAAGAGTATGCTTATTTCCTGGCCAGTGTAATATCATATACATACATATATATGCATGCATATATACATATATATATATATATATACATACACACAAACATGACATTTAGAGATAAACATAGTACTATATATATATATATATATACACACATATACATATGATGCTATTACAACAACATATATGAATAATAATATGAATAATACAGTAGTGATAATGTATAATAGAACATACATATTTAAAGTGCGTGTAAGTAAGTCACAGAAGTTGCGTAACTACATGAGAAAGTCATGAAAAACACACTGGTTATTTGCCGAGGCAATGGTCAGACTCCAATTAGCGGTCATGTGACTCAGCGCTGGCTCAGCACTTTCTGATTCTTTGAACGACCGGAAAAAACAACGAGTGCAATTAACATTTCTGAGAGGGCCATGACTAATCTGGGCACTAATTAGAGTTAACGAGGTGTTATTTATAACGGAGAGGAAAATATGAGAAGAAGTTTGCAGAACAAGGGACTCCTTTATCCTTCCGTTATTGAAAAGAGACGTCACCCAGGAAAACGTCATGGGACAGGAGAGAGACGTGTAGATTTGGTACGTTTCAAGGTTCTTTACTGTCAGTCGCTTTATACATGTACAAAGTGTGATGAGACAGCGTTTCCCCATGGCCCCGGTGCAACATATGTAACACTGAACATTACATTCAACAGGACAAAAGGTGCAACAAGCAACACAGTAAATACCGTACGAAAGTGACGTTTACGTGTGAGGTATTTTAAGAGAGCTCTGATATTAATGTGCGTTCGGAGTCCTGATGGCTTGTGGTATGAAGCTGTTACACAATCTCGTGGTGGCAGACTGGAAGCTACGATACCGTTTGCCAGACGGTAAAAGTGAAGAGAGTCCATGTAGTGGGTGAGAGTGGTCCGTCACTATGTTTCTGGCTCTGCTGTAGCAGCGGGTCTGGAAAATGTCTTTCGGGGAGGGAGGGGGGGCACCAATGACCTTCTCAGCTGCTCTCACTATTCGCTGTAGTGTGTTACAGTCTGAAACTTTACAGTTTGAGACTAGGGATGTAATGATACAGCGATGTACACTGATGCAATGCTCAACGATCAATCACAATAATCAAAACACGTTCCAGCATTACGGTATATTGATACTGAACATTAAAACAAAGGACCACAAAAGAGTTTTTAACGAATAAAATGGTATGAAAACGGGTGTTTTACTGTCACTTGTATATGAATATAGATGAATTGTGTCACCTTTGGCGTTCCATATGAGCGTGTGGAGTGTTTGGGCGCGCACAGACGCCAGATTTTACTTGCGGAAGTTCCACTGAATTTCCAGAAAATGTACAATATTGTGATATATTAATAATATATAACTATCGGGATATGAGATTTTGTTGATATCGCACAGCCCTAACAATCTGCTCCTGCTGCAAACACTCGAGCTACAACAAGTTTCACTCCAGATTCCATCACAAACGACAGAGTTACAGCCTGTTGGGCTAAAGTCAAAATGTCAAAACGCCTGCAGTGAATACCAAGGTGTGTGTGTAATGTGTGTGTGTGTGTGTGTTTCTGACCTTGACTTCTTTTGGGCATAAATTTTAGACTCTACACCTGTAAACTGGGGACGAATCTACTTAAAAGTGAACTTTATCATCTCAGATTTATACAGGACACAGAGATGACGAGGTGCCGAGGCTGAAGTTGCAAAAAGTGACACACATCTACAAACATAAATCTGTTTAAAAATACATACATTATCTCTTAGAGGTGTGACAAAACACTCAGCTAACAAGATGAGGCGATACATGGGACTGAGTTGACGAGAACGAGAACGAGACGAGACTTTAACGCTATTTTAAAGGAAACTTGAATGAAAGACGAGTGTGAGAACAGACATAGGGAACAATGCAGGTCTGTTGTGTGCCAAAAAGTGACATCACAGGGTTACATTCACCCCCCAAAACCCAGAAATACAGGGGCTTTCCAACACTACACACACACACACACACACACACACACACAGACAGAGGGTGAGGTGATGGAGGAGGAAATGAGCAGTAGTTCCACCAGATTCATGTATTAACAGTATTCTGAAGAAAGTTTTTAACACTCATATCAAAGTGACAAAGCAGGGATGAGTGATGGATGGATGGACAGAGAGAGAGAGAGAGAGAGAGAGAGAGAGACAGCGGAGAAAAAAAAGGAAGAAGATACGTGAGAAAAGAAGGGAAGGAAGAGAGAAGTGAAGTATGAAGAAGAAGACAGAAGACAGGAGAAAAGTAAAGTGTAGAGAGGAGAAGAAGAGGGGATCAGAAGAAAGGAGATGTTGAAAGAAGAAGAGAGGGGAGAAGAGTAGAAGGGAAGTTAGAGAGAAATGTGAGAAATTAAAGAGGCAAAAGATTTGCCTTTCTGCTCGTGAGGTGGTTGCTGTAGATTATAGATATTAATTACTGATGAGACATTATTTATATATCTTCCACTTTAAATATTTTGTTCCTTATTTAATGATTTGTTTATATTTCTTTCTTTTTCTAATTTCTTCATTTTATCATCTTATACATACACTGCCCTCTAAAAGTCTGGAAACGCCTCTGGCAGAGTGGGGTTTTGGACAGTATTGCCATGAATCCTTTTTCATTTGTGATAATGTTGCACTGATAAGGGACGACACAAACTACCAAAACATATTTTATTACATAAACAGTTTATCTAACAGTTTATACGCAGAAAATACTAAATATAAATTTTGGATTCATCAAAATATCCACCATTAGCAGCTAGTACAGCTCTGCATAATCTGGGCGTCCGAGCGGTCAATGAACCAATCAGTTGTTGAAGCTATTAAGGTGCTGACCCAAAAATCTTTAAAAAAACCTGGGCCGAGTTTAAACCAGTAACCAGACATCACAGCTGGCAAAGGGGCACATCTGACTCTGACATGGACATATTGCCATTATTATGTGATCAAAATAAAAATGATTATTGCTCGTATCCAAAGTTAATGTCAAGTTACTTTAATGTATTTGCACCAAAAAGTGATGAGGATTTATGCTGATATCGTCCAAAACCCCACTTTGCCGGGGCGTTTCCAAACTTCTGGAGGGCAGTGTAATAACTGATCTGCTGATTCTGTAACGGCTAGTGAGAAGATATTTATCATTTTATTTAATGATGTCTGTTTGTGCTGAACTTAAATGTGTGAAAAGTAATATAAATAATAATAGTTATTATTTATTACATTTGTATTTATTCACTTATTTGAACTGTTAAGGCGGTGTGGGTGTGTGAGGGACTTACAGCTGCTCGGCGCCCAGCACCATGGTGACGGCGTGTCCCGAGTGTTTGCTGTGGAACCTGAGCTGGAAGAGGTGCACAGCGGCGCCCTGGCGCGAACTCAACACACTCGCACCGCTGCGGCTCGGAGACACACACACATCCTCCTGCTGACACACACACACCCGGATCTGGTCCCTCAGAGCGTAGTCCATCACCACGTAGCTCTCCTCACTACAGCAAGAGAAAAGAAGGGAGGAGGGGAGAAGAGAAATGAGAGTGGGGAATGAGAGAGAAAGAAGAGATGAACGAAGAAGAGAAGACAACAGAGGCAAAGAAAAGTGAGGAGAGGAGGAGAGGTGAGAGGAGAAAAATGAAGAGAAAATGAAGTGAAGAGAGGATAGGTAGAGGAAAAGAGAGGAGGGGAGAGTGGTGGCAAATGAGAGGAACAGAGTGGAGGAAGAGAGAGGGAGAGAGAAAGATCAGTTTTTCATATGACATTTTGCCAGCAGTAAAATTAAAGCTACTTTTCATTACAAATACTAACATTCCCAATGTTCTGTGTGTGTGTGTGTGTGTGTGTGAGAGTCTGTGTGAGTATATGTACACACATGCCCCGCACCCCAAAAAAGGACCTGAATGAAACACACCCGTATCATGTGAAGCCCTTCAGCTGTAAACCTAAAACTTCACACCGCTCTCCTCATACAAGCCCAGACACACACACACACACACACAGCTTTTGGGCAAGAACTTGTCTGCAATGCAACAAATTGCATCACACACACACACTGTGGGCCAGTAACTACTGTGTGATGAGGTCGTCATCATCGGGGAGGAGGGTTAGAACATTATCCCCACTCCGTTATCACACACACACACACACACACACACACACACACACACACCCAACATGCCTCTCATTCCAACCTGAACACACACACACACACATCTGTGTGTTTATCTCCTGGCTGTTGGGAAATGATTAGAGCAGCAGGAACATCAGATTACTCCTCATGTTTACAGATTTCAAAACAAGAGGTCAGAAAATCTCCAGGACTTAAAACAGAAGAGAGGAGAAGAAGCAAGTAGAGGAGAGGAGAGAAGAAGGGAGGATGTTGGAGAAGAGAAGTGAAGAATGGAGAAGACAGAAAACAGGAGAAAAGAAAAGGAACAGAAACTGTGTGGGGAGATGTAGTGTAGTAAGGGAGTGTGATGTGTGTGTGTTTGTAGTGCTGAGTGTGTGGAATGAATGCAACATAGTTCATTTTCCTTCTCAATGGAAGACTATATTCACACGTGCACGCACACTCCCAGTGTCGTTCCTAATAGTCTGATTAGAATTTTAAAAATGCACATCTGTTTTTCGCTGGAATCTTCTAGAAGCTCAAGGCCACGCGCTGCAGCAGCCCAGAGGAAATTAAAGCCGTCTCACTTCCACGAAAAGCCGTCTCTTCCCGACAAACAGAATGTTCCCAAAAGCGGGAGGAAAACAGACAGAGAAAGAGTTTAACCCGAGCACCTGGTTTTACAAAAACGTGTGGCGCTAAATAAAGTCTGAATTTACAACACACTAACAGCAAGCGCAACGCAGTTCATTACACGCTGTAGTGGATTATAGATGAATAGTCAGTGTTATTACAAAGTAACAATATCCCTGTCTCTGAATTGTAATGTGTTACTCGACTCCTGCATTACTGCTGAGTTACTTTCACCAGAATAAGTGTGGAAGTAGGACACTGTAAAATGGTAAAATGTAGTTTACTGCAGTTCACCCTACATCCAGTGGAGGGCGATGTGGTGCAGCATCATGACTGTACACATACACTCTGTAGGAAATGTAATAGCTCTTTTACTCGCACTACTTTTCTCTTATGGTAAAGGTCTTGTGGTGTTGGTGATTTATTCTAATAAAAACAAAACAGCACTGAATTTCAGGTTAAAAGTGTGTTGTGACACGTGCCACCGAAATATGTAACAGGTATAATATTACAGAACATGTGTTATTAATGCCTTATGTTACTGCGTTACAGCAAAATGTAACACATAGTATAATTGTGCTGCTGAAAATATTGTATGTAATGTTTAATAGCTCTCCACTCAAGTGGACGCAATGCGTGAAAGGGTTAAATATATTTGACAAGTGCAAATATGTGTAGAAGTTAAACTTACACTTGAAATGTAAATATGTTTTAAAAAACCAAGTCTAGTAGCAGGTGAAATCTTAAAATAATAGAAACATTTGAAATAATTTACTTATAACTTATTAATAACGTATTTCCAGCAGGACATTATTGTCTTTTGTTTGCTGTTTTTTGGGGCATTTTTCCCGGCATCGTTGCCACTCAGGATTCTCAAGAAGAGAGAGAACACACCTGCTGCGTGGACAATAAACTTCCAGTAACGTCTTTAAAAAATGAAAAAAAAAGGGATCCAAGAACTCATACCTGTGGGATACCCTGAAGCTCAATCACGCACAGACTATTGCGCAACTCTGTGATATACACTGCGACATTCCAGTAAACGCCAATGGAAACAGCACCTACTCACTTTGGAGCTGTTAAAAAGTCACATGGTTTTTAATAATTTTTAAAACGGGAACGCCCTGCCGCTCGCACCATTACAGATGAGTCACGCAACAATGAAAATGAGAGATACGTTTTCTAGGAAATTTAGGAAACATAACGTACAATCTGACAGAGTTGTGTCTAGACAAACCACAAACTACTTGCACTTTCGTTTTTCTGCCCGTCACGACAGCACATGTTCTGCTCATCCCTAAAGTGCAGAGTTATGTTTCACTAGCTTATGCCAATTTTCAGTCATTATCTGGTATAAAATTTTCATTACAAATTTTTGCTATATAATGATGATGCTCACCAGCTATAGTCGAGTTTCACTATCTAAAGCCAGTGTTCATTAGCTAATACCAATGTTCACTTGCTAAAGCCAATTTTCGCTGGCTAATGCAATGTTTCAGTAGTATTTCCTCTGTAAACACCAATAGGCGCCACAGTGGTTCATTTTAGCCTGCACTGTGAGTTTTGCTGTATATTTACTGTAATACTGTAAAGTATTAGACAATGTGCTAAAGCACCCAGGTCATCTATAAGCCAAAAATGATTTGTATTAGCTGAAGTACTGGTTTTAGCTAATTACGGATTATCACACACACACACTGTAGCGTCAACGGGTCTAGAGCCGCACGGCTAGTTTTGAATTCCAAGATTCTGCAAAGCCAGATTGTGCTGCACAAACGAGCTGTAATTAACTTCTCACATTTCATATCTGCTTTGAACGTCTGTCGTTTCCAGTCGGCGCCGGACGTCAAACCGTCGATGACGAAACTGCGTGTGTTCTAATGCTCACCTCTTCTTGCGGGTGACGATGAGAACGTCGTTAAATAGGAAAAAGTAGACGTGTTGTCGTGCCGTTCTCTTGGAGAAGATGCCGTTCTCCTCCACGTAGGCCGTGAGCTCGCCTCGCTTCACCATCCAGCGAGACGACGAAATCAGCGGGAAAGACTGCGGCGAGAGAGAGAGAGCAAGAGATTTCATTTCATGCTCGGGCTCGACCGATTATTTATGCCGATATTTATCGCTTTTATGTTTACCGGTACTGGTCAAGCTGACGGAAGTCTAAGGAAGGACCTCACAAAGCCAGTGAGACGTGTGTGTGTGTGTGTTGGCACGACTAATTCATGAGAGTGTGTTGAGATGAGATGGCTGGTGATGTAACAGCTGGGCAAATTCGGGCTGAACACACACACAACCCTCGCAGACATCTGCTACCAACACACATGCCAACACCACTTTCCCACAGTGATCACACACACACACACACACACACACACACAACGTAATGTAAACACTGCTGCCAGCTTTCCAATATTATGTGGATGAGATTACATGGTGCACCTGTAGCTCTGTGTGGGAATGCAATGTTAGAAACACACACACACACACACAAACACACACACACACAAACACACACACACACACTTGTTTTTACCATAAGGTAAAGGAATGCATACGAGAGTGCAAAGCTGTGGGAAAGATTTCATGGTGAACACATGACATACTCTAAATGAAAGTGCTGTGTGTGTGTAAGTGTGTGTGCTGTGTTTGCATTTGAATGTAGCCAATATGCACACACACACACGCCCACACACACACACACACACACACAAATGCAAACTGCCACCAAACAATCATCATAAATCAAAAAAAGGTGGTGCTCTAAATGACCACTGCAAGATAGGGGTGTAGCGATGCACTGATACATCAATTCAATCATCAACGATTACTGACAACATTGATCCAAGTGTTTTATATAAATATATTGATCTTCACACATGTTGTAGCACCGGTTGATACTGAACAAAACTTAAACATTTCTATTTAGAGTAAAGAACGTTTTTCATTTACAAGCTCATGCCAATTTTGAGTCATTATCTAGTAAAATTAGTTACTGTGAATTTTCGCTATATAATGATCAATTTCACAAGCTAATGGCAATATTCATGAGCTAATGCCAACTTTCAATAGCTAACCATAATTTTCACTAGCAAATAGCAATTTTTGCTAAATCCAATTTCCACTAGCTTAAGCCAAAGTTTCCCTAGCTAATGCTATGTTTCACTAGATACTTCTAGTTTCCAGTAAGGAGCAATGGATGACGCAATAGGTCATGTTAGCATGGATTGCTAACAGGAAATTAGCGCCAGTGTTAATGGTTTTGATTTGAGTGTCTGGTTGAGCTCAGGAATAAAAATGTTAAATGATAATTTAGTTTATTTTGTGATTTGATATGAATGGAGGTGGTGTTATTTGAGCATATAATATTGTTCAATATCGATCGCTGACTTTCAAATTAAATTGAAATAAAATCGTATCGTAGCAGACTTTGTGATATCAGCAGACGTTGAATCGTTTATTGAATTGATATCGTTCTACTCACAGTGTATAAACCATTAAACAAGTTGTTTACTAAAGAAAAGTATCAAAAATGAAGAAGTGGGTTAAAAGTATATAAATAGTAATAAAAAACTCTCCTACAGGCTAACTCACAGAGTCGTCCAGATGCTAGTAGGGTCCTATGATTTGCGCGATGCGGAAAACGCGGACGGAATTGCGGAACTCAACAAATAAAATGGAATCCGTTGTAAAACGCGGAATGTTGTATAACTGGCTGATATCAGAGTGTGGGCAAAGCAAAGCAAGGTTTTCTAATCAATTTTGGCCGCTGCAGCCCCCTGTACGTGTTACCTGTTGAGGCGGGACTCAGCTTTCCACACACACAAACGCACAGACACAGAGGGGGAAACGTCAACGGTCAGCTGTGGTGAAGAGGCTGAAACACCGAAGTCCTCAAAAAAATGATGGAATTCGAGTGTCGGTGCTAAGTTTAGAGCAGAACAATACCCACATGATTTTTACGAATCGGGAGAACAACTCTTTTGTACGTTTTGCCAGCACACGATAGACTGCACCCGCAAGAACACGTGACGACCACTTACAGTCAAACACTCACATCAGAAACGTTTTGTTTTGCAGGAAAAAGTGAATTGTTTACAGGTAAGTGTTTTACCAAAGCAGAAAATGTTCTGCTGAACCCCAGCACTTTGTTGAAGTTGAATAAGTCATTTAATGTAATTTTTTTTTCCATCACCACCAGCATTTTTGCAGCATTACGAGCGACTTCTGAATGGTCACGGCTGTGGAGCAGCAGCTGTGCGTTAGTCAAATTCCTTCAGCTCCTCTCCCTCTCCTTTATCTCTCCTTCACGTCCCTCTCTTTTTCATCGTCTCTTTTTTGACCCTCGCCCTGTCCCTGGGGGAACGTTGGCTAGAAGAGGAATTTAAAATCCCCAGCACATTCTCTCTCACACACACACTTTTCTTTCTGCAAAATAATATTTCACACCTATTTTTTGAAAATTATCGACATTAATAGAAAATAATCAGGTTGATAAGATTCCTGCTTCAGATCCAGTTCATACTTTTAACATGAAAACAACACAATATACTACAGCCAGAATGTTATTATAAACTACATATTAAAAATTTGTAGATTTTGATCAATAACACAATTTACTAATCCAAAAAGTCTTCAATTGTCATCCTAAACTGTCATCCTAAGTAACACAAATAAAAGGAGAAAAATTATCCCATAGTAATGAGTAATATGCTGATTATATATCGTGATGATGATGTTGAGAATTTGGTCATATTGCCCAGCCCCAGCTCTGATGTGATCTGATCTTTAAGGTGCACTTACCTTAATCTTAAACTCCAGCTGAGAACTGATGGTGCACATCATCTCCGTCCTCTCCATCTTATGAGCGCCTTCGTTACACTTCCGCACCAGCTATACACACGGAAACATATTCACTAATTAATCAATTAATTAATTACATAATAAATAAGTAAGGTCATGTCAGGTGTGGCTGCTCACCTTACTGACGGAGTGAAGAGCTCTTTTACAAGTCTCGTATTGGGGAGAGTCTGTGGGTGTCTTCTGGCATATCGTCTAACAGAATAAGCACACGTTTGGTTAAAATTTATGACAAAAAAAATGACAGAAGCTCTAACAAGATAATTCTGATAAAGAATATTTACTGCCACAAACACAAACATTCACACAAAGCTGCACTTTTAGTCTGAATACAGTTAAAAATGCTTGTTTTCTCTGCTCAAATAAACCACAGTGAGGGATGAGAAAGCGGGGAAGCTGTGTGTGTGACGGAGGGAAAAAACGCATGAAAAACAAGAGTTCCCTAATTAACCCAATTTGTTGCATAAGAACAGGCAGCTCGGGACAAAACCGTCGCGGATGCAGTCAGAGGCACAACAGAGGATTTACTCAGTTCACTACGGTCTGAACTAGAGCTGCAGTGATGAGAGCGGTGAGAGAGTCGCGTCCACTCACGTCCATCAGCAGAGGAAGCCGTGTGACTCTCTGCATGGGCAGGATGAGGAAGGAGCTCATGGGAAGGTTCCGGCAATCTGGGTGAGTCTCGATTCGGTTCAGAACCTCCTTAAAGGACGGGTTCTTGTTTCTGAAGATAAAACACGAGAAAGTTGAAAGGTTAAAGGTAAAAGCTGATTAAGAGTTGGCTCATCAATCTTAAGACTGATAAAGGTTCCAGTGTGTGTGTGTGTTCATACAGCAGCCTCTGCAGCGTTCTCTGCTGGTAGACCTCGTTGGAGCAGTACGTGACGTAGGGCTCGAAGTTGGACTGAGAGTGTTTCAGCACAATGTCACTGATGTCATCAATCACTATGTTCTGCTGATGCCTGTCCTCCAGCTCCTTAAAGAACCTGGGGAGAGAGAGAGAGAGAGAGAGAGAGAGACTGGGGTTAGAGATGGAGGGAGAGAGGGAGAAAGACAGGCAGTGTTGGGGAGTAACGGAATACATGTTCCGGCGTTACGTATTTAGAATACAAAATATGAGTAACTGTATTTCGTTACAGTTACCGTTTAAATAGGTGATAATTAGAATACAGTTACTTTGTTGAAATAAATTGATTACACGGCGGTCTTTTCCTGTTTCATATGTGAGGCTATCCCCTCTCGATCCCCTCTCTATCCCCTCTCTAATTTTGGTAATTCCACGCATTGCTGGAAGCCCAAACAAAACACGCAATAATAGGCTCTAATGTAAGCGTCCTGTTAATGTTGGTGGCGTCAGTTACACAATGGACCCGGAGCCAGCACAACAGAGCCAGCAGTGCCCGGGCAGGAATGCATTTCTTACTGGGAAATTTCGTCTTTGCTCCTCTACCTACAGTAAATATATTGTCTATTCAGGGAGATTTGGGCTTAACAGCCAATTGGTAGAGAAAAACAAACAAGAATTTGCAGGATGTGATTGCTACATTCATGTAGTTGTAAAAAGCATGATAATATATTAAGTAATCCAAAGTATTCAGAATACGTTACTCACATTGAGTAACTTAACGGAATACGTTACAAACTACATTTTGGGGCATGTATTCTGTTATCTGTAGTGAAATACATTTTAAGAGTAACCTTCCCAACACTGAAGACAGGACAGACAGACAGACAGACAGACAGATACAGAGAGAGAGAGAGTTTTAGAGAGAGATTTCAAGAAAGAGAAAGAAAGAAGGAGTTAAAGGCAGGCAGATAGATAGATGAGAGAGAGAAAGAGAGAGAGAGAAGGATAGATAGAGACAGAGAAAGGTGCAAGAGAATGAAAGTAAGCAAGTAATGTGAAGAGTTTATTAGAGGTCATTATTTTCACACACACACACACACACACACAGGAAGCTGTTCTAACACCTTCTGCCCTGCCTTTCATTCACATCACACAACAGGAAGTCCCAGAGGTCCCAAAACAACTTAACATGGGACAGTGAGATCACACACCACTGTCCTCTTCTCACACACACACACACACACACGTTCCACTCCCCAGTTCCTCAATACGGGAAGGAAAACAAATCAGACTCTTCTGCAGGAGAACCCAACCTGGCCTCCACACACACACACACACAGCCCCTCTCCATCCCAAAATCCCCCTGTTCCTGCTGTGGAAAACACAAAACAGAGACAAATACTCAGGTGGACGGATGGATAGAATGAATGGACAGATATAGGGAAAGGGAAAAAAAGAGACCCAGGCAGATGAATGACACTGACGGACAGAGGGATGGATAGATGGTTGGCGCTATGACAAATGGATGAATAGATGGACAGATAGATGGATAGCGATATGACAGATGGATGAACAGGGCAGTAAGATGGAACTACAGGATGTCCCCACAGGGGTCGCAACCCAACGGCCTTCACTACAGGTTCCAAACTCGCGCTGGGGAAAGAAAAGGAAGTGAGTTATGGCAGCACAACACTGAGGGTAACACACACACTCACACACTCACACGCTGTCGGAGGTACAATTTATGGAAGTCCAAATTAGTACAGCCCAGTATAGCCTCCAGTCAGGAAGAGTGAAGGACACTGTGTATGTGGGAGTGTGTGTGTTGACCCCAACACTGCAGGTCATTGAGCCTGAATGAACTGCTATGAGAAAAGACATACAGCTGTACTCTACACACACACACACACACACACACACAGTCTCTGTATTACCTCTTTTAGTTTCTCAAATAAAACAAGCACATTTTCTATAAAGTCATTTTTCCTCATGGGGACCTCTCAAATGTCCCCACAAAGCCCAAAAAAACAGATAAAAGTGATTTTAGGAGACAAAAGGTCCCCACAATGCCATAAATACATTAACACACACACACACACTGAATATGCAAGTAATATAACATAAAAAGGTAGAAAGTTCTGCCATTTTGGACACACACGTACACACAGACCTGGATGTGAGATAGATTTATCAAGGATATACAGGTATGAGAGCATAAACACACACTCACACACGCACTCCATTTGCTCATTCCACTAAAGGACACACCCTCTCTCTCTCTCTCTCTCTCTCTCTCTCTCATGACCCTTTCACTCTCATTTCAGGGCCCAAGGCCAAAGTCATTTAGCTCCTGACAGCTGCTCCAACACACCACCAAACACCAACACACTGCTCAGCAGCTGAACACCTTTACACACGCACACACACAGGCCCATGCAAACGGAAGCACTTAACCCTAAAGACTAAACAGTCAACGGAAATGGAAAAGTCACAAGAATAATGCAAAAATCGCAATGTGAACGCAACAGCCGCAGCATGAATACAAGCGCCATACCACAATGTCAAAACAAAAGCCACAACGCCAATGCAAAAGTCACAGCATGAACGCCAAAGCTACAACACGAATGAAAAAATCACACCATGAACGCTCAGATCAGCAGAGTTAGAAACAAACACATCTCATCACACACACACACACACACGGTCTCCTAAACTGAGCGGGCTGGGCCTAAACACCCCAAAATACCTCAAACTACCTCACACCTGCACTTTACATACCTACTGTCTACTGTTTACATCAGGCACTTTCAGATGCACTAGAGTTAACACAATAACTGTAAATTCTCCTTTCCTGTTGAGTGTAATGTTCAGTGTTACTATGTGTTGCACCGGGGCCATGGGGAAACGCTGTCTCATCACACTTTGTACATGTATAAAGCGACTGATGACAATAAAGTATCTTGAACCTTGATACACACACACTTCCTGAGCTGTGGATGATGTAAATGTCTGTGTGTGTGTGTGTGTGTGTGAGAGAAGTGTGTGTGTGTGTTCCATTCTGCTGACCCATGGCGTGAGAATTAAAGAACAGATCCAAAAATTTACAAACTCAACATTACAGCTATGAGAGAGAGAGAGAGAGAGAGAGAGAAGGATGGACAGATTGAGAAAGGGAGAAAGAGAAAGAGGGGAAAAAAGGGGGAGAATAGAGAGAGAAAAAGAGCGAGATAAGAAGAGACAGACAGGAGAGGGACAGAGACAGAGAGAGGGAGTCTGACCAATGAAGAAAGACAAATAAGGACTAAACAGGGTTGAGCTACTTGAGATGACAACGCGTTTGGACATAGTGTTCCTACAGACAGAGAGGGTCTGTGTATACACACACACACACACACACACACACACACTTAATGTGCACATGGCTGAGCATGTGAACCAATTTCCAACAGTATATAGCCCTCTCTCACTCTCGATTGCACAATACCTAGTGATGCAACAATACAGCAGAACACATAAAACATTCCCACATTCACGTTCCGCTTCATAAACCAGTATTGTTGCAGCTTCTCAGAATAACGCTCATGTGACAACTTACTGAAGGTGTAAGGTTAGGCCGGGCACCACGCGCATCGGCACAATCCTGGCACGAGCGTTGCGTTACAGCAGCCACGGCGTGAAGCTAACACCAACCCATTTTTGGAACCAAGAACACATTTTTAATACAAATCCTCTGAGCTTCAGCGTTCAGAGCGCTAAACGCCTTCAGCGGTAAAAAAAGCGCAGGTGGTAAGAGTATTTTACCGCAGTGCTCAAAGCGCTTCAAAATGGCCAGTCAAAATGGAGGAAGGGATCCTCACAGAGAAATACACAATTTATTTATTAAAAATTGGTATCGGCATCAATATCGGAACTGAAAAAGTTGCATCGGTGCGTCCCTACTCAACAGGAGGTCTACTTTTATTGGAATGAAAAATATTAAATAATATTTTAGCTGCTTTTTGTGATTTGATATGAACGAATGTGATGACGTTAAATCTGCATATGATATTGTCTCATATCGATCGCAGGCTCCTGAATCGAATCAAATCAAAATAGTATCGTAGCAAACTTACGGTATTGGGGAACGTGGAATCGCTGGCTATTGAATCAATAAAATATCGTGTCGTTATGTAATGGCCCTGGTTCTTTCATAGCGAGCAGAAATGATATAACGTCTTCCAAAACACAGTATCTGCTCTGTCCTGTTTCAAACGGGACAAAGCATGCCTTCATCAGTGTGTGTGTGAGATGTCTTTATGGGGATTAAATGTTGTCATGACAAAAAAATGCAGAATTACAGGAATCAAAAATGAGAGGCAATATTTCAAACTAGCGTGTGTGTGTGTGTGTGTGTTTTTCAGTCTGCACAATGCACAAGACAAGACTATACATGACCACCATCTCATGCTCTCACTCACACACACACACAATTCATAACAAAAGTAGATTTATAAATATTAGGGGTGTGCAAAAAAATCTAATCAAATCGTGATTCTTTCTCTGTCGATTCAAAGTCGATTCATGAATCCCAAAAAATAGATTTTTCACCCTAACCCTAAACCTGACTCTAAACAGCAATCTGGAAACAAATACATCTCTGTATTGAATCGTGAATTGTTTATGAATCGTGAAGCATTTTCTAATTAATTAGCTGAAAGTGCATAAATTATTAAGTAAATGAAATAAGTATGTTAACGTGACTGATTGTAGCACATTCTTAAATTAATGTATCAATATCTCTATTTTAAAAGAAATAACAACTGATAACCATAAAAATGCTAAATATCGGTCAGGTTGATAATCGGCCAACCTCTAACTTGCAGTTTCTCGTACGTGGTGTTGCTCATGAGTACCTCAGTGGTACCTTTACCGGTCCGGGACTTGAACGGGTGACGCTCCGACCACAGGGCCAACTCTCTAACCGCTACACTACCGACTGCTGCAGCCTTGAGTAGAATCAGCAGCCGTGAACCGAGACACAGTCCAGATCCAACTCTCCAACCTAAACACCGCGCGGCCTCGCATGACAAACAGACACGAAAGAAGGAGGAAACCGCAGGAAGAGAGAAGCTGCAGCTGCGGCCGGTCAGACTGAATCAGCACCTAAATGAGTACGTGAATTAGTGAGTGTGTTAATAGCAGAATAAATGGTTAACAATTGAGTGAGTGAAAGAGTGATTAACAGAGTGACAGAGTGAGTGAGTGAGTGAGTGAAGGGCAGAATAAATGAGTTAGTGAGTGATTATGTGAAAGTGACTGAATGAATGGATGAATATGTGAATGACAGAATAGCATAATAATGGGCAACTTTTTAAGAGCGTGAGTAAATAAAAGTGACTGAATGAATGGATGAATAAGTGAGTAACAATGAATGAGTGAAAAGCAGAATGACAGTGACTGACTGAATAAGTGACAGAGTGAGTGAGTGAGTGAATGAATGAAAAGCAGAATGAATAGAGAACATTTTAAGTGAGTGATTAAATAAAAGTGACAATGAGTGGATGACAGAATGAATGAGTGAAAAGCAGAAAGACAGAGTGACTGAGTGAATAAGTGAGTGACAGAGTAAGTGAAAAGTAGCAATGAACGGGATTTTTGAGGGAGTGAGTGATTAGGTAAAAATGACTAAATGAGTGGATGAATAATTGAATGACAGAGTGAGTGAGTGAATGTGTGAGTGAATAAATAACTCGCTTCTCTAGTTAATGCAGAAAACTGGACTGTCGATAAGGCGAAAATGACAGTAAATTGGTGAATCACAAACGTGTGAATGAGTGAAGGACCGAATGACGGAGTGAATGAGTTCAGCTCTACCCTACAGCTATCGCTGGCATTCTGCCCTGCTTCTGAAGAAGGGAACTCCCTGCGTCCGTTGCACCAGCGTGACATTTCCCAACTCGGCTTCACGTCAAACTCGATCTCATTTGTTGAAGGAAGACCAGCAGTGAAGCGCACGAAAAACTCCCTGCGGTTACACGGCAACCGAATCCCGCCAGCAAAACACAAATTACAGCGCAGACGCAAACAAACGAGAAGCAGCAGGGAGCAGCCAGACACAACGCCGGCACCAATTTCCCACCCCATCGGCAGCACAAACTCTAAAAACTCAAAAAGTGAACTCGGGACGCGACCCAACGGTGTGTGTGGAAATAGAGCACAGCCTTAAGGGCCGCCCTGCTGACGCTACCTGCTGAAAAAGATTCAAATTCAGACTTTACGTTGAGTTGTGACGGCTAGACGCTGGACAAGAATTTAAAACGTTTTAAGGCGGTTTAAGCATTTAATTTTTTATAGCATTTTCAACATTACGATAAATGACCACCATAAAAATGCTAACTGCCTGTTCTAATAAGCAGTTAAACCCCAAACATCTCCTTTTACTTTTAGTAACATGAAAACAACACCACTTACTAAAGTTAGTGTTAGAAGGGGAAATTAAACAAAATCATAATTAAAGTATTTCTATTTAAATAGTTCTTTAATAGAATGGAAAAGTTGAATTAAATGAAAACGGCAAAAACTGCAACAAAATTCACACATTATTTAGCTGTTTTTCCTTTTTAAAATGCAAAAGAACATGTAATATTTTCTGCTTATGTAACGTTTAGGATTTGACTGATATGATTTTTTTCTGGTATGATACTGATACGAGCCAGGCCGATAATCGGCCGAATCTTACTTAAAATCTTTTTAGCATTTTACTTTTATTGTTACAAAAACAAAACCACATACTAAAGCTGAAAACTACCTCTTTGATCACGTTAGTGAACGCATTTAAATGTTTTTACACGCAGAAGTCCATTTGCTGCCAAAACCAATGAGAATAATCATCCAAACAGCATCCAGCATAGGTTTTAACACTCAGTTTCACACAAATTCACACAAAAATACCCCTAGCTAAAGGCCCGGTCTCTTACTTTTTGCTGGTCTCGCAGACGTCTGTGATGTTGGAGAAGAGATGATGGTGTTCCGTCTTGGTCATGGTCTCCTGAAGTTCTGCCGAGTTCTTGAAGAGCCGAGTGAGGATGGTGAGACTGTGCATGTAGCTGTGCTCTGATGAAATCACCTCAAATATCGCCTAAAAAGCACAGAAACATGACATGAATAAACAACAAGACTGCCAAGAAGTCATGAGGTCAATGTTGGCCAACAAGCAGTTGGAGAACGTAAAAGTTCACAATACGATGTTATATTGATTCAATACACAACGATTCGACATCTGGCGGTATCACAGTCTGCCACAATATGATTTCGATTCGATTCAAGATTCTATATTGTAACAAGACAATATCATATGCCGATTAAAATATTTAGTCCTAACACTTTTAGTCCTGAGCTCAACCAGACACTGAAAAACGTTATTCTTTTCATAAAACCGACCAACCAACCAACCATTCTTAAGAAGAAATTTCTTCTTAAAACCATTTATGCAGTTTTTACGAAGCTTCTGAGATTCACCGATGCTCAGAATCTACGAGGACGAGAATGAGTCTAGTTTATTATATGCACGTTTTAGCAAAATATTAGCTTATTTCTTTCTACTCTTGTATATTATAAATTTTTGACAGAGTATCACATGCTCAAGTTACTATTTTTGCTTAAGTTATTTAGTTTTTTTCTCAGAGCTGTAATTTGATTTTTAATTAAGTTAAATTTAATAGGGATGAGAGCATTCATCAGTATAAGACTTTGCCAACAATTTAGCAGCTATTTGTTAGGAACTTTAAAAACTAATTTAAGGTGAATGAGGCTCACTGCTTTTTATATTGCGTTAAGCAGTACAAAGACTTAATTAAGACTTAATTAACTACACATAATGAATGTTAACTAAATTATGTTTAGGTTTTCTGTTTCTGGGTAAAAAAAAAGATTAATATTGGTACAGACCTTACAAATCCAATACTAATTATACTAATTATTACGTGTAATAGATTTCTTTTCATTTGACTCAATAATATGTACCAAAATTCTAATGTGGCAAAGAACAAAGGAAACCCAACTGGCCTTAGCGGGGTCGCTACCAGGTTTCTATTGACTGTTAGCCACATTAGCGCATTAAAACTTGTTAAAGTCACAGCGTGTTTTGTAGTCGTAAACCATCAACATGCCAAAAGGCAGAGTCACGACGCTGCTGTCATTCATGATGCTGCAGATGAACTTTATTTACACACAGCTCTCAGCGTTAACCATAAAGCCCTGATTAGTGTGTATGTGTGTGTGTTTGCGCGTGTGTGTTTGTGTGTGTACTTCCTGCGGTCGGCAAGTTTATTTGCCAAACCCATGTTTACACTGAGAACGATTTATGATAAATACAGAAACCCACACACATTTCCCATAGATTCTACAATGTGTGTGTGTGTGTGTGTGCACTAATGTAAATGTACTTTGTGTTCCTGAGTTTCTCAAGAGCCAGTCTGGTCCCTTTTGTCACACACAATTTTTAAGAATATGAGCATTATGGGGAGTGAGATTTTAAAGGTAGAAGTTCAGCTTGAATAAGAATTAAGTGTTTTATGTCCACATAATGACACACGTCCCCACTTTATCAATCTGTGAAATACGGTCCCCATTATGCAGGTATACAAGCTCTCTCTCTCTCACACACACACACACACACACTTTTAAGGATATGAGCATGATGGGGACCTAGATTAGATTTTTATGGTTTTACGTCCCCGCAATGAGACACACATTGTTGGTGTGTAAATATTGGAAAGCTTACAAACACAAACACATTAAATTAGCCTTTTAATGAAGCAGAGAAACAGATAAAGAAGAAGAAAGGACAAAAGAGAAAGAAGAAGACAACAAAGTAAATAAAGAGGCCACAAGAAAAGGACGAGGTGGAAAAGAAGGAGGGAAAGAGATGAAGAGAAAGGGAGAGGTAGAAAGAGAGACACAAACGGCAAGACAAAGAAAGTGACAGCTAAAAGAAAAATAAAGAGAAAGAACGGCAAAGAAGAAAATAGGGAGAGAAGAAGAGATTAAATTAAAGGAGGAAAAGAGACCACAAAAAGAAAGAACAAGAGAAAGAAGAGACAGTGGCAAAATACAGGGAGGGAGAGAGGGAGAGACAGAGGACAAAGAGACAGGTAAATAGACAGACAGAGAGGAAGAAAGAGAAAGAATGAGACAAAAAGGTGAGAATTAAAGAGCTAGAGATGGAAAGAATCACAAAAAGGGGCAAAGGGAGAGAGAGAGAGAGAG
>JAVGVS010000996.1:0-22385 GCA_032718565.1 Distichodus sexfasciatus
ACACACACACACACACACACACACACACACACACACACACACACACAGCCTTATTCCTTTTTGGTTTCTCTAAAAATCTGGTATAAAAATATTACAGATCTTAGTTTCCTTAAAAAGGTTCACACCATGTGGTTTAGAAGCATCACTCTTCTCTGTAATGCTGTGCAGAATTTCCTACCACTAGAGGCCGCCCGGAGACCACAACAAAACCAGAAACCTTCATATTCATGTGAACCTGAATTGATTTCCTTTAAATGAATGTGAATGTCACTGGATCCAAAGTAAAGTAAGTAATAATAATAAAAAAGGCCTTATTTGCAAAGCTGCAAAAAGTAGTTTCAACATAGAGTGGAGATATAAATATATAAGCTAGTGGAATATGTCTTCACTTTGTTAGATGAACTTCACTTTGAGTTATTTGAAATCACTTAAAAGTATTTTAATTCAGTGTATGCATAAGGATTATTTTTTCACACTATTACTCTAATATTTCCAAAACTTGGATCAATATATATATATATCTATATATACACACACAATATAATTTTGGTAGGAGTAACAGATGATCTTTATAAGCAGATTACTATGAAGATGACCAAATAAAAAACAAAATAACAGGACCAGGTATTTGCTAATACCCGTCATAAAGAGAAACTGTTGGTTTGATGATGTCTACTTTATCACTTAAGTCCCATATGCCAACTCTGTTGCAGGGACATTTTAACAATTTACATTCATCCACGCTGAGTGTCTTTTCAAAATTTCTAGTGTTACAATTATTTTAAGACAGCGCCTAAACCACGGATAGAACAAAGCATAAATAAAGGGGTTAATAGTTGAGTTAAGCAACGCAATAATTAAAACAACGTGATAGGATTCAGTTTCTATGGAATTACTAATTAATGTATAAACATAATATGGTAAAACACATGCCAAAAACACACACACTAAGATCCCCAACACTTTAGCTGCTTTCCTTTCCGTTTTCATTGAGTCTGTGAGGTTCTTTGACACTTTGGTCTTTGTATGATTATTACTTAGCGCTCTGATGGCAGTGGCGTGTTTTCTTGCAATGACAAATACTAGAATATAGAATATGAAGATGACAGAACAAGGCAAAACAAAATTAAACAGAAGATCCACCAAAGGCCACACATCACTGGAGGCAAACAGACTATCTCCAGGACACATGACCATTCCCGAAAAGCGTTCATTAAAATATTGCATCAATAAGCTGTATATCAGCAACACAGACCAGTCACATGTAATCACAGCGCACATTTTACACACAGAGACTCTCTCAGTGTAGAGAAATGGTCTGGAGAGAGCCAAATAGCGGTCGACGGCGATGATGGCAACGTTATGTACAGATGAGCTTGTGAGGAAATAAGAGACTGCCACAAAAGTTATGCAAACAACTGGTCCAAAAAACCAGCATGATTCTATCACAAAAATCAGCTCTGTAGGTATCACTAAAGCCCCGACCATAAAGTCCAACAAAGCCAGAGACAGGACCAGCATGTTGGTAGGTGTGTGGAGCTGCTTGAAGTGACAGACGGAGATGATGACCAGCAGGTTTCCACACACTGTTAGCAGAACAACAGCAGATGCACAAACGTATAATAACACGTACACAGCAGTAGATACAGATCTCTCTGGACAAGAGACATCAGTAAGTAAGTGAGTAACAAGAGTTTGGTTAGTCAGTGAAAGGTTCATGACGTCAGCAGGTAAAAGTACACGACAAGCAAACAGTGAACATTTTGTCTCCTCAAGAACAATGAACACTCTAAATCATGAAGAATGGAGACGATCAGTTAGTAGCTCAGATATTTATATCGTGTAGAAGCTGCTCACACCCACTTGATGTTAGTGGGATGCAATGTTGTTACTGACAGAAAATGACAGAAAATCAAGCCTTCAGAGAATAAGAACATAAAGCAATATTGGTCTATTCTTTATCTAACGCTCCACTGTGTAGAAACACTGGATCCCAGTCAGTTTTACTCTTAAAATAGAATCAGTAAATCATGTTTTGAATGGGTGTTCATAACCTCATATTTTTGCAAATATATATAAAGTATACAAAGAAAACATAACGCATTTGCATCTGCATGTGGTATTTAATAATTTAATTATTTACAATAAAATAATGTAAAATTGCTCAAAGCGTATTTGCTTCAACCAATGATTATTCCATTTCCACTAGAGCCCAAACGATGTAAGATTTTAAATACAGGTAAACATTTCATTGTCTAAAGTAAAAATGACACTGATTTATGAATTCATTTATTTATGTTATAAGCATATCACAAGGATTTTCCTTATGTGTTATGTGGAGTTGTTGAAAAGCTAAGCATTTGAATCACTTTTAAGCAGCAACTACTTAACCCAGATTAGAGTGGCAGAGGTGGACCTCCAGTGGAAAACCCACCCAACGGCAACTCTTACAGCATGTTACAGGAATCCATTTCCTATCTCTCTATTCTTATTTTTCTTGGCAACTTGACATGTTGATATGCTACCCACCGGATTGTGCTACCTAGCTGGTCAGCGTATGCACGGTCCCACAATTCTGCGCTCCGTTTCCACGCCCATAAATCCAGACTTACTTTGGTTGACAGTAAATAAAATATTTTAAATCCTCATTTATTTATTTGCATATACTATATTAAATAATGTCGTTCAGCCGTCGTTATTTTTACACAAACAAAGCTTGCAGTAAGTGAACGTTAACACTAGGGATCCCACTTTTTTGAGACCGAATACGAGTACCGATACTTATTTTTGGGTACTCACCGATACCTGTGTAGGTCTGTTGTTAATAACAATGACAATAATAGTAGGATTTTTAAAGATTTTTAAAAATCAATATCAATTACCGTATTTCCCCAACGATAAGCCGCAGAAAATGCTCATTTATGTTTTAAAACTCCAAGGATTTAAAGAAAGATAAGCCTAATCATTTTTGCATGTCAGCGTTGCTAATTTTATACTGAGGAATTTACATGTAGACAGATGATTGACATTGCTGTACTGTAGTACCCCCGCCCTCCAGTTGTTTAAACAAAAATTAAAAACTCATCTTTTCCCAGCCAACAATAAACTTGTGTTCCTTTTATTTCTGTCCAATTTTTGCCTAGCTTGTATTAAATACTAGGATGTAATGTAATGTAGCAAAGGCCTGAAAAAGTGTGATTTCTACATTGCAGCGACGAGGCGGGATGCGGCAGCGGCGACAGAACATCATCACTGATCTGTCTTTATCTTGCGTTGCTCTTCGAACTGTTCGTTGCTGCAGTAAACAGTACATTTGAATTCAACGAATCATTTGGCTATGTCTTCTTTTTTGTGCTTTGAATTATACTTTTAGCGAATGCATTTTCATGTTTTTAGATAGGCCGCCCCATTTAAGCAAGACGCACCCAATACGCAGGTTTGTAAAATTGATGTATAAGCCGCGGCATATCGTTGGGGAAATACGGTAGTCTAAACTCAAAAAAACACTTTCAAAAAACAAAATATAAATTAAAGTACACTTTAGTCTTATCATGTCATTGTATAAAATAAATTATACTAATTTTTTATCCATTTATTTGTCCTATATGTATCAAAACATAAAAAAGCAACAACAATTAAATAAAATATTAAAATATTAGTCTGCTTTGCTGTTGTCATTATCATTTATTTTAAAGTACCTCCAGACGGCTTTGTATCTCCGCACAGTTTACAGTTTATTTGGCATGTGTTGTGGCATTTACACTGCCTCTGCGTGGTGATGAACATAACTACATATCTTCCACATGTGGTATCGGTAGTAGGTATCGGGGAAATTTTGTTCTGAGTACGAGTAACAGCACGAGGGGTGGTATCAGTATCGGTGCATCCCTAGTTAACACCTTAGAAAGAGAAGAGTATTGATGCAAAATTTTGTGATTTTGCACTGGGAGCAGCATTTGGCTATAGTGGTCTATCAATTAATGCTGACCCTTACATTTGAAATAAAAGCGATATAACACAGTATCAAACTGTGCTGCCCACATTCATTCTGTGTTCTTACCTCTTTGTTATGAAAAGTATTCACAAAATACATACTGTAATGAGATATACCATTATAACCATTACAAATGGAAATGGAAATCTATACGGTAACATTTTTCAACAGGGGAGTACAAATCTATAGACTCTGCTGTTAATTTGCGCTACGGTAGCATTTTCAACAAAGCAGCATAATATCTGTTGGATGAGAGTGCTGTCACATTTACAGTGTGGTTCACTGAATCTGAGCGCTGTTTCTCGCTGCATGTTTTAAAGAGCAAACTTTATTTTCTGGAGCGGAGACACATCCTTGCCTTTGTGTTTGTGAAACCATCCAAATGCTACTCAAATTTTTTTTTTTTAAGTGTGAATCTTACTTTACATTTATACTTATGCAATTGGTTTATGCATTTCTATTTCTAAGCTCTATTTTACTGTGTGTTGTACTTGTAAAACTATGCATGTGGCAGAAAAAGAATCTTGCATATTAAATATTTAATAGAAAGTTAATAGAGTTAATAGAAAGTTCTCTGTAAATATTAATCATCTTGGTATTTTTGGAAATTGACAAATCTTCTTTCAGCTTCTCCCATTAGATATTACCACAGAAGATACTAACTGTAGAGAGATTAAATACGGTAAAGCTTCTGGTTTGTAAACGTTACAAAGCTTTGTAATCGAAGTTACTTGATTTTTAAACATCTATATGTTTCAAGCTGAGAACTTTAAGTGAAGAAGACAGGGCAATGTTAACAAATAAATACTGTTAAATAATTTTAAATAAATAAATACGCTTTTAGCATATAAATGGTTCAGTTCTACTCATGCAAAAGTTTATATAAACCTGTCTTCTGAGGAAATTTTCAGTTTATTTTTTATTCATTTTAAAATAAATTTCCAGACGTCACTTTCAGATTAAAGCTGTATTTTTGCATACAAAATGTGATATATGGTCAATATATAATAGAGAATGTGCGGAGGCGCTGACATGCTGTAAGTAAACAGTTAAACAGTTATTAAAAAATAAAGACTCCATTAATTAAAAGATTTTTGACAATAAATCCTGTCTTTGAGCAGTTGGAATTCAGTCCACAACCCAGTAAATGATTTTCCTAAATTCTTCACACACAGACCATATAGAACACTTACATTAAGTAGAATTCTGTTCATCAAAGCACTCTGATCAATGCAGTATCTCTCTGAAATATTTGAAGAGTTAAAATTATTTTAACACACCTTCTAAACCATGGGTAAAACATAGCGTAAATAATTGGATTTATTGTAGAGTTAAGATATAGAAGCAGCACCAAATTATCAATGAAATTTGACTCGATGGCATTGCTTACTAAAGTGTAGACAAAGTATGGAAATAGACACGCCAAAAACGCGGTGATTAAAATGCTGAGAACTTTAGCGGCCTTTCGTTCCGATTTCATGGAGTCTGCCACCTTTTTTGAACTCTGGTTGTTTGTGTGATTATTTAGTGCCCTAATAGCGGTAGCGTGTTTCTTGGCGATAACAAAAACCAAAATGTAGAACACGATTATCGCCGCACAGGGACTAACAAAAACGAAAAACAGATCAACAAGAGACCAGACTTCATACAACACGACGAGACACTCTTCAGGACAAAGTATCAGACCTGCTGAGTTTCCGTTAAAGTACAGAAGAGCTGAGTTGTAAGACAGTAACACAAACCAGTTAAACAAAATCACGACGACAATCGTGTTTACCGACACTTTCTCAGCGTAGAGGAACGGCTTCGAGATGGCGAAATATCGATCGATGGCGATAAGGGCGACGTTATATATCGATATGCTTGTGACGAAGAAGGAAATCAAGACAAAAAACATGCAGACGTTCGGGCCAAAAATCCAGCAGGACTCTGTCAAACGGACTAAATGGAACGGCATCACGAAAACACCGACCATGAAGTCCGACGCGGCCAGAGAGAGGACCAGCATGTTGGTCGGCGTGTGGAGCTGCTTAAAGTGACAAACTGAAATGATGACCAGCAGGTTTCCACACACCGTTAACACCACGACACAGAAAGCACATATGTATAAAAACACATATACAACAGATACCGATCTCTCTGGACAGGAGAACCGAAGACAGCGATCGCTTTGGTTAAACTCTGTGAGATTCATGAATCCAGCGTTAGAGGACAACATTCATGGAATGCAGTCTTGATCTGAAGCCTGTTGTTCTGGAATCCAGCATTTAAAATATGTAAACCCTCTTTAGATCCCTGCTCCTTGTGAAACAGCAGCGAAGACATCAGAACGTGGCCATCCTTATCAAGGAGACATGAAAATGTGGACTGAGGAGGCAGCAGGTGTGATATTTATACTGACCAGAACCTGCCCACACCCACTGGACTAAAATAAGTGTGGAAGTAGGACTTGGCATTGTAATAGGCTACAACGTAGTTTACTGCAGTTTATTCTACATCCAGTGGAGGGCGATGTGTTGCAGCATAATGACTGCGGGCCGGGTGACATGCCTGGGTGAGGGAGTTGACCCCGTGATCAGAAGGTCGCCAACTCGAGTCCCGGACGGGTAAAGGTAATGCTGACGTACCCATGAGCAAGGCACCGTTTCCAGGCGCTGCCCTCCAGGGGGTGCCCGTGTTAGCTGCCCACTGCTCCTTCACGGACGGCTCGAATGCAGAGCTGACATTTTGTTGTGGTGCACGGTGAGCTGTTCTGTTTTCACAATGACAAATAATCACTCACTTAAATATCACCTGCATATGTGTTTTTCCAAACTACAGTGTAGTCACAAACAAGACCTGTGTGGCTGTAACTTTGGAAATATGTATCCACAATATCTTGTAAAACTCCATAAATTATTACAAACTGTCTGGAGTAGTGTCATTGACGAGGCCGTGACTTCAGGCCTGTGTTCGTGTGGGAAAAGGAGCATCTTGTAAATGCAAAAACAGATCATTGCTGATGAACGTGGTTGCAAATGACATTTTATTGTCTGCTGTTAAAGTTGTCGTTAATATAAATGTGACATTTGTGATAATTGCCATGTCACAAGATATTATAGCTAACTTCTGCTGCATTATAATTATTGGGCATTATAATAATTGTTGCAGTTTAACTCTAAATGCAATAGTCAAAGAAAAGTCTTTCCAAAATTTTGAGAACGCTACAGAGGTCTCTCTCGTGACTAACAGTGTACTGTATTATTTTAGTAATTTTTAAGGATAAATGGTACAGCCTAAAGTCAGGGACGGACTGGGACTAAAAAATGGCCCGGGACTTTTAAAATGAGTGCAAATTGGCTCAAAATTACCCAAAACTTAGGGTGTTTTTTCATTTTCAACTGATCAGAAAACATTTTTTTCCATTTTATACTGTTAGAGAGTAATCAACAGGGAAGAATAAATGTAGAAAAATGTTTATCAAATCATTTGATTCTGTATCCAGTTAGATACCAAATGGATGAAGAAGTCTTTATGTCTGGCACTAACCCTTACTGTTTTTCACAGCACTAAGCTATAGAATGTCTCTGCATAATAACAACTCTGCAGGTCAATAAAGCAGTGAGTTTGGTCTTGAGGACTGTTCACACTGCAAAAAATCAGTCTCAGAAAATAACAAGAAAAAAGGTACCAGAATCAAGCAAAATTATCTGCCAATATAGTGAGAAAATTTATCCTGTAAAGATCTCCTAAAGCAAGAAAAAAAATCTTTCCATTTTTCCATGTTTTAGCTTCAATATTCTTAAAATAAGCAAAGTTGTCTGGAATTTCTTAACTTGTAGTGGAGAGCATGAGAACCTGTCCGTCCTCTTAACTAAATTTCTTATTTCATTTTAAGAAGTTCTTATAATCATATTATTATTATAATTATAATTTTCTCAATAAGATAATTGTAGCCGACATTTCTTAAAATTAGGTTATTTTTTCTTACACATAGAAATCTAATCAAGTCAGCTATTCTTAAAAAAAAAAAAAAAAACAAGATCTATTTTTTCTTTTTAAGATTTTCTGGCTTGTTAAGATTTCATTTTTTGCAGTGCACTGTGGTTTGCTGAGTTGAACATGTGATGTGATCAGTGTTGATAACTGCTTCAGTGATTTCCTCATTATAGATATGTAAGAGGGAAATATTGAATAAACATCTTTAATGTTGCTTAGGCTTTACATCTTCCACTTATTTGTTATTTGGTGTAAAACATGCATTGGTCCGGTCTCAGTCTCAGTCTCAGTCTCGGTCTCAACTCAGCTTCGGCTCTTCAGAGTCTTGGTCTTAGTCTCTCGGTCTCGACACACTCTGGTCTTAGTCTTGTCCAAGTCTCGGTTTAGGTGGTCTTGTCTCCAACTCTACCACTTAATATTTAAGACAATGGTAAGCAATCGTAAGTAGAATATATTTATGCTTCATAGACACAAGCAAACTTCTCTCTCTGAAATCTTTCATCTTTCCACACTTCACTTTCTCTTTCTCATCTGTTAAACATGCACTCAGAGACACCACATACAAACTCTTAATATCACTTCTTCAAAGTACGTTCATCAAGGCGGAATCGTTTCTTAATATTTGTAGAGTTAAGATTATTTTAATGCATCTTCTAAACCAGGGGTAAAACATGGCATAAATAATAGGATTGATGGCAGAGTTTAAATATAAAATGACCACCAGAGTCTCAAATAAATCTACCGCTTCCATAGCCTTACGTACCGCAGTGTACACAAAGTATGGAAATAAACACGCCAAAAACACAGACACTAAAATGCCCAGAACTTTTGCTGCTTTTCTCTGAGACTTCATCGAGTCCGACATGTTTTTTGAGGTCTGGGTTTTGCTCTGATTATTAAGTGCTCTGATAGCAGTGGCATGTTTCTTGGCAATGACAAAGACAAGACCATAAAATATGATTATTACAGAACACGGGACAACGAAGACAAAGAGAAGATCGACGAGAGACCAGACCTCATATAACAAAAAGGCACATGCTTCCGGACACATTATTATTCCCGACGTCTTCCCATTGAAGTAGAGCACTGCAGAGTTGTACGACAGTAATATAAACCAGTTACATAAAATCACAGCGCAAACTTTGCTCACAGACACTTTCTCAATGTAGAGAAAAGGGTTAGAGATGGCAAAATATCGATCAACAGCAATGAGGGCGATGCTATATATTGATATACTTGTGACACAAAAAGAGACGAACATATAAAATACACAGAGAGTCCGTCCAAATATCCAGCAGGACTCTGTCAAGCGAATCAGTTGGAGCGGCATCACAAAGAGTCCCACCAGAAAGTCTGAGGCGGCCAGAGAGAGGACCAGCATGTTGGTGGGTGTGTGAAGCTGTTTAAAGTGACAAACGGAGATGATGACTAGCAAGTTTCCACACACCGTTAGCAAGAAAACAACAGATACACACAAATACAGCAGGACGTAAGCAGCGGTCACAGATCTCACAGGACAGGAGAACTGGAGACAGATATCCGTTTGGTTATTCATGAAGCCAGCATTTGAAGCACTTTTTTAAACAATAAAACAGTTCAAATCCAACACGTCAATAACTGTCCTCTTCCATGGTGAAGTCCAGAGTGAAATGAGGAAGGGGTTTGATATTTATCCTGACAAGAACTCCCCACCCCACCAATACGACTAACATCATCAACACCCACCTGGAAACATGTAATGATGTAACGTAACTCAAAATAGGACGACCGACAGCAAGAAGCAGCATTTCGAACCAGACTCAGTCCCCTTTTTCCATACTTCAATCCCAAGTGGCTGCACTGGATTTTAAGTTAAGTGAGCACACCACAGCACACTGTGCACCACAACCAAATGTGACCTCTGCATTTGACCCCTCTGTGAAGGAGCAGTGGGCAGCACCCAGGGAGCAGTGCATGGGGACGGTCACCAACTCCTTAACGTTATGTTACCAAATACCCATACGTGACGAAGCAGCGGGCAGCTTTTTTGGCAGTGCTTGAGCAGGGTTTATGCAGGAATCCTAGAGTCGAATTTACTACCTTTTCCTACCTTTTTTACTACCTCCACAATATTTTTTACTACCAACACGACATCGAGCAGCGGCCTTTTTTTTTGTGTCAAGTTGTCCTTACCTTAACCCTAGTCCTTGGGTTATCCTAACCATAACCCTTAGTCCCACCCTAATAAGGTCAACTTGACACTTCTTAAAACAAATGCCTTACAGGCCAGCACTCTGAGAGCTGACGTTGGTAACAGTAAGGTCTGCTGTCTGTCTGCTGCAGCCGTCGCGGTGCTAGTGGCACTAATTTGCTGCTGAGGTTGTGTGATGGCAATGTTTGTGCTCGTAGTTGACCTTAAGTTTACATTTCCCCTGGTCCATGTAGCATCACAGAACGACGAAATAGGGAACTGCTCCCCCAGCACGCGAATACGCTGCTGGTGACTGGTGGATTCTCTGTGCGATTTGATCGTGGTAATGCCGTTCCAGGTTAAATTTGTTGTCTTCTTGCACACACTGCAGAATGGTTCCCGGTCATTCCTTAAGCCAGTCTTTAAATGACGGGTCATCAAGCCAAGTTTTATTAAACTTACATTTCCCCATTTCCCATTTGTGAAAAACTAGAGGCGGCAAGTGGCTACTAGCTAATATTAGAATGTCTAACATAGGACGGGCTCTGCTAATGTGGAGCAGTGGGCGGACGCTGGACTGCTGCTTGATGATTGGAGGAGCTGTCTAAAGGGCAGAACCCCTGTTTGAAAGACCAGCAGCAGCGTTAGCTAAATGTGCTGTCAATCAAAAAGGGGTTCTGCTCTTTAGACAGCTCCTCCAATCATAAAGCAGCACTCACAGAGAAGGTAAGTGCAGCTGGTCTCAGATCAGCGATTTTGGTGCATTTATCCAATAACCGTCATCTTAGAGGAGGAGAAGCTTCTCTTGAAGACTTAGAGCAGCTGCCATTGATTGAGGTGGTGATGAAAAAATTTACTACTAAGCTCAAATTGCACTTACTACCTTTCAAGGGCCTTAATCCCAGCAATTTTCAGGCGCAAGGCGGGGACCAGCCCTGGGCAGGCGCCAACACACCGCAGGGCACACACACACATAACTAGAGGTAGAGGTGGATAGGGAGACAGTTTGGATGCAGTATTACCCACAAAGATGGAAATTGACTTTTACACTGGATGTGCAAGAGGTTAGAAACAGTTATAATATGTGACCCGATCTGCCGTAATGAGTGGGAAGTCAGCGTTCTATTTATTTAGATACAGGTCGATTATGTTGAAAAACATCAAAAATATTGATTTCTCTTTTTTGGTCTTATATGAAAGAAAAGGTCTTCAAAATTAATCTCCCAAAGTTTCATCATGGAAATAATTGTGAAAATGTACTTAAATGGCTATTTAAGTTGAGTTGCAGCTCTCAAATCTTACAAAAGAATGTCCAAAATAAATGCTGTTTTCACTTTATTTGATAAGTATTTAATAAATATTTTGAAATAATTGAAGCTTCAGTCTGATTTAATATATTTTCCTAAGTATCTAAATGCCTGTAGTAAAATTTTGTTGTTGAATACTGGGTGCATCTCTTTGGATGCTATGGATTGTTAAAGATATCAACAAAAAACTGACGAAAAACTTTAAATGCCATTTTCTCGGTTTTTCAGTTGGAAAATGGTGCTGCGATACCATCATTCAAATGATTATAACTTGACAACCATTTAAGATATAGCTTTGACCAAGATATCTTTTCAATGATACCAAAACCTCATTTTTGAATTTTGGGTCACTGTGACTCATTTTGCCAGATCAGGTCACATTTGAAAAAATTCTCTATCTGGTCTATTTATACATTCAATGTTCAATATTTGTGCAAATAAGTAGCGGCAGTGCAAAAATTATTACAGCAGTGTTGTATTAACAGTCATTTGCGGAGGAAATAGTCCGTATAGCAGCATGTGCACCACAGCAACGGTGATGTGTAAAGTGCAGAGGTGCAACAGAGTCAGTTAGTTCACAGTCCAGGTGTGTGTGGGGGGGGGAAGTGTGAGGGCAGGAAGTGTGTTCAGGAGTCTGATGGCTTGTTGGTAGCGTAACAGTTAGGGAGTTCGCCCTGTTCAGAAGGTTGCTGGTTTTAGGTAGGGCACCATTTAGGTAGGTACTAGCCTCCCCAAGCGCTACCCACTGCTTCTTCACAGGTAGGTCAAATGCAGAGGTCACACTTGGTTGTGCTGCACTGTGTGAAGTGCTGTGGTGCATTCACAATGACAATCACTCACTTAAATCCACTAACACCACCCCAAATCATTCTGGCGCCAGAAAAACGCCTGATTCAGACGCTCGTGTGGACGGGGCCTTAGTGCAAATCTGTGGATGATTCTGTGAAAAGGGTTGAAAGAGACACTTCACATTGACAACAGTGAGCTGGACAGTGTTATTAAGTTTATTTCTGTAATGTGAGTAATGTGAACATTAAGTTACTTTAAGGGTTCTCAAGGATTTATTCTCTTCAACCTGTATTTGACCTTTCAAGAGCATTGCTTATAGGGGTGGGCGATATACTGAATATACTCGATGTATCTCGGCTTGTTCCACGTGTGATGTAGTAAATGACTATATCGTGACTATCGAGTATAAATCCTAACGCTATTGTTAAAGCAGACAATCGCCCATCCAGAAAACTCCTAGCGCATGCACGTTTTGTACCGCTTTCATGTTAAGCTTCTCTACTCGCTCCCCGCCTACGGGGTCACATCAATGCCAAAACTAGAGCGCGCAAAATGGCTTGCCGCAAAAATTCCGCGAGCGTAAATTTCAAAGTCGCGAGCGCAAATGTGAAACTCGCGAGCACAAAATTAAGAATCGTGTGCACGGTTGTGATAATATTGCGCGCAAACTGTATTTTTCCTCTCTCGAATGTCTTTTTTCCTCTCAATGTGTTAAATGTCCTCCCTCGCAAAGTAGATTACCGACGAGCGGCTTTTTTGCTCAAGTGAGATTTCTACGCGCGCGGTTTGCAAGGGGCGGGTTTTGGCAGTTTGGGGGCGGGGTGTTGGCAGTTTCTGCCTGTGAATCCTATTGGCCGATGGCTCCTGGTTTTGTGATTGACTGCATGCTATAGACAGTTTCTACAGAAAATGAAGGAGTGAAGGAGTTATAGTTTATCGACCTTATAATTATAATTTAATAGTCAGGTCTTACACGTTTAATAAGCACACAATCAACAGCTCCCCTTGCTCACTTGTCTGTCCCCAATATAAAGTATAAAGTTTGCTATATTATACTTTGGTTTAAAATAAAAGCATTTACTATGTTAAACTTTGGCTAAATGTATTATATTGGTGTCATTTTATGCATTATAGGGCCAAATTTATCATTTATACAGTGATTTAGAGGAAATTTCAAGGTATTGAGATATATATCGTGTATCGTGATATAGCTTAAAAATATCGCAATATTATTTATATGCCACATCGCCCAGCCCTAATTGCTTATTGTTTTACACCTATATAGACGACACCCAGATCTATTTGGCTTCTTTACACTGTTTTCAGAGAGTAATTATGAATGAATAAAGTACAAATCTCAAATCTGGATTTAACAAATAACCGTTGAATGACAATTGTAAGACTTAACCATGAAAAACGCCAAAGAATCATGCAAAACTATCACCTCCATATTCCGTGTTGTACATTAAAGTACTTTCATTAAAGCAGAATCCGCTCTGAATATTTGAAGAGTTAAAATGACTTTAATGCACCGTCTAAACCACGAATAAAACATGGCGTAAATAACAGGGTTGATAGCAGAGTTTAGATATAAAAGAACGACCAAAGTATCAAATAAATCCACCGCTTCTACAACCTTATGTATTAAAGTGTACACAAAATATGGAAGCAAACACGCTAAAAACACAGACACTAAAATGCCCAGAACTTTTGCTGCTTTTCTCTCCGACTTCATCGAGTCCGACATGTTTTTTGACATCTGACTTTTGCTCTGATTATTAAGCGCTCTGATAACAGTGGCATGTTTCCTAGCAATGACAAAAACCAGTCCGTAAAATATGATTATTACAGTGAATGGAACAATAAAAATGAAGAGAAGATCGACTAGAGACCAGACCTCGTGTAATGCAAACACGCATGCTTCGGGACACATTATTAGTCCCGACGTTTTCCCGTTGAAGTAGAGCACTGCAGAGTTGTACGACAGTAATACAAACCAGTTAGATAAAATCACAGCACAAACCTTGCTCACAGACGCTTTCTCAATGTAGAGAAAAGGGTTAGAGATGGCAAAATATCGATCAACAGCAATGAGGGCGACGTTATAAATCGACATGCTTGTGACAAAAAAGGAGAAGAAAATATAAAACACGCAAAGAGCCTGTCCAAATATCCAACAGAATTCAGTCAAGCGAATCAGCTGGAACGGCATCACGAAGAGTCCGACCAGAAAGTCCGACACGGCCAGAGAGAGGACCAGCATGTTGGTGGGTGTGTGAAGCTGTTTAAAGTGACAAACAGAGATGATGACCAGCAAGTTTCCACACACCGTAAGCAGAACGACAGCACATGCACACATGTATAATAAGACATACACCTCCGATACAGATCTCTCTGGACAGGAAAGTTGTAGACAGAGGTCAGTTTGGTTAACCTCTGTGAAATTCATGATTCCACCATTTAAAGGGAAAAAATACGACGTCAGCTTTATCCTGGGGTGTAATAATGTCAGTAAGTGTTATCGCCTAACCTCCATGTTCAAGGCATCCGTGGACTGAGCAGCCAGTCGCTCTCACATTTATACTTTATAAGACCTTCCTCCTACCCACTGGACCCACATGATGTAATGGACCAAAGTCAGGTGAGTGACTGTCATTGTGAACACACCACAGCAGGGTGCACCATAGCCAAATGTCACTTCCGCATCTGACTCATCCATGAAGGAGCAGTGGGCAGCGCTTGGGGAAGACACCTTACTCATGAGTACCTCAGTGGTACCTTTACCGGTGCGGGATTCAAACCGGCGCCCTTCCAATCACAAAGCGAACACCCTAACTGTTGTGCTACCAACTGCCCCAACAGATACCTGCTTGTTGTATATAACAAATGACAAAGAATGTTCATAATGACCCCTTTTCACCCAGACACAGACCCTAAGTCACCAACGATACTCGGGTGCGTTTTGTCCCAAAAGCGTAGTTGCTAACGTACACTATGCTAGTTGCTAACGTACACATATGCTAGTTGCTAACGTACACTACGCTAGTTGCTAACGTACACTATGCAAGCTGCTAATGTACACTATGTTAGTTGCTAACGTACACTATGCTAGTTGCTAATGAACACTATGTTAGCTGATAACGTACACTATGCTAATTGCTAACATACGCTATGTTAGTTGCTAACGTAGTTTGAATTTCAAGTCTAGGACCCGTAAAGGTACCACTGAGGTATTCATGAGTAAGGTACCATCATCAAACACTGCCAAAAAAAGCTGACCACTGCTCCTTCATGGACTGGTCGATTGCAGAGGTGGCATTTGGTTGTGGTGCACTGTTTGATCCTAACCGTTACACTACCAACTTCCCCGAACTTTTACTCCAGACATAACAATTAGGAACTTTCTTAAGAACAAATAAGTGGATGAAGCCCAAGGACAGTGGCAGTTGGTAGCTTAATGTTTAGGGAGTTGTGTGTGGCCCTGTTATCAGAAGGTTTCCAAATCAAGTCTTGGACTGGTAAAGGTACCACTGAGGTACTCAGTATCAACCCCAAGTACTTCAGGGATGGGCCTAACGTAGAAGCCACATTCAGTTGTGGTGCACTGTGGTGTGTTCACAATGACAAATATTCACTTAAATAAAACAGTTTTGTCTGTGAAATTTGTTCAACAGCTAAAGACTTTTATGACATCCTACACACAATAACTACACAATATTAAACTTGAAACAGCATGAAACCACAATTATGAGTGCTGCTGTTCATCATACGGGTGTTACGTTTATGCCAATGCAATCGACCAGATGTTCCTTGTAAATTGTTACTGAAAAAACAGCTAATTGTTGTCGAATTTCATCATATATGTATATATAAACTAAACTATTTAGCTTCTCCACTTTGTTTTCAGAGAATATGTGTGCCTTGATAAAGTATAAAATTAATGTTTTCAGTTGAATAAATACAAACTGACACGATCAACCCCCGGAGTTCTGACCTGGGGGTATTTGTTCTGTCTTGTGGGTTCACTTTCGGTGTCCTTCCCATTGTGTCTGTTCACCCTCATGTCTCTCCGGTTAGCATTAGCTTGCCCCGTTAGCTCGCTTGTCACTACCGGGTTTCTGTGTGTACACTTCGTGCCGCCTCGGTAGTAGTTCACTCCCCGTTTACTGCGCACCCTACTTCCGCGTTTGTTGTCTTCACTGCGTGCTCCCTACCTAGTCAGTTAGTATCAAAGTAAGTTAAGACAAACCCGCGTTATCATTACTTTCACCTGTTTCTTGTTTACTTTCGCTTCGGCACTGGGTAGTGATGGGAAGTTCGGATCATTTTACCGACTCGGACCTTTGAGTCTTGTTCAGCAAAATGAATGAATCTTTTTTCGAGTCATTTCGTTCATTTTAGCAAAATATAATTAAAATGTTACCTGTTACCTCCCTAACACATCTACTGCTTACACAAATGTTGATCACACTACAAACAAGACAAAACTATAATGCTATAAGAAACAGAAAATATTAATTCATTGTTTACCTGGGTCTTTAGTCTATGATTCGCTCACCTCGACTCTTATCTGACAAGTTTTCGGGTTTGAGTCGTTCGTTCATCACGTGACAGTCCAATTAGCGTAACCAACGCAGTCTGAGCCGGAAACAGAATTGATTAGTTCATCTCTCGAGTCTTCGGGTTTGACTCGAAAAACCCGAAGACTCGAAACAGGTGAATCAATAGTTGCGCAAATGCGCATGCGCGACTGAACGAATCACTCCCACGAGACGACTCGTTCTTCCCGAGTCACATTAAAGATTCGTTCAAAGATTCGCCCGGATCTCACCGATTCTGTCTCCCTCATTCTGAGACTGTGTGCGTGGTATGGTCTGTTTGGTTTTCCTGGTTCTGGTTGCCTATTTTTCGTTACAGGCTCGTGCTCCTGAGTTTCCCCTGTAGGACTGGATTGCCCCGTTCTTCAGTTTGGATCTATTTTTCCGCCTCTTGGGCCCGAGAGTTCTGGATTTAAGTCTTTCGTGTTTTTTTGGATTTCCCCCTTGGACTGTGTTTCTTGTGCCTCGTCATTTTTGCCTTAGTTCGTTTTTGCACATGTGACTTTAACAACTGTGACCTTCACATGTGTGTTATTTGTACTAAGATATGTCAAGAAGGCACTCAGAAACGATATAGGGCTGTACAAGAAGATATAAATATTTATTTTCAGCCAGGTCACATATAATGGTAATGGTTACACTCTAAATTTAGCACAATTACAATAAATCATGGAACCGTTCACTGGTTGGGTACAAGACACTAAGCACAACTCGACATACGTATTCTGGAATAACTGGAACACAACTGTTGCTCCTAATCCATCAAAGAAGACGCCATACACAGCAGTTAAATCAAGCTTAAGGTTCACAGCTAAAATAAATAAACAAAAGTACAAATTCCCACAACAAAAGATCAGTGTGCAAAAGCAAGAAGGGTTGATAAGGAAACTAATTGCTCCCAGAACTTTAATGGCGTAACCTTAAGCGAGTTTGCTAGCAACCAGTGTTATAAACAGATGATTGTGCTGGATATTTGTTCAAATAAATTGATCTTTAATATAGCAACCCAGAGACACATCTAATACACACAAAATTCCTCAGCCTTTTATTATTGGGTGCGTTCGACTTCATGCAGCCGCTTACAGCGCTGGCTTAAAGCAATGCATTCTGGTATTGACGCAGTGCATCTTGGTAAGATTTTTTTGTCCGACTTCAGTCGGCGCTGCAAAACGTCACCACGCGTCATCGTGTCACGTGGTACAAAAAGCTCGCGAGAGCAAGACGCCGTAAGACAGATCCTGCAGCACCTCTCAACCGGCTGCACGAGCTGGGAACCGCCTCCGTGACGACACAACGTTGCCCTTATTGGCTGAAGAAATTTAGGGACGCGCATGACGTGTGTGACGTTTGTATCCCAGGAAGTTCCGATGCGTTACCCGTTATTTCAAGAAAGAAAAAAGCCCTCAATGATTCATGTTCATTTTGTGAAAGATCCCCAGAAACCTCTGTACATTTGTCCATTTTCCATTTTTATGAATGATATAAAAATTTACAACAGCACACTACAATCTTCAGCAAACTCCAAAGCCATTAAAACAAATCTCCTCATGAGCTTGTTCCACCTTAGTGACTAAGGGTTTTTGTTTATCTATTTGTTTTTAATTTTCTTTTCTCTTTGGTGTTGGATGTTTTCACTTTGGTTTTTGTTTTATGTCATGTCAAGCAGTGAGAACTGGTTTTCAGACAATTTACCTGCTAAAATAAAGTTAAAATAAATGCAATTAATAACACAATGAAACATAATAAATAAAAGAAATGCCCACTTTAATAGCACACTTTAGTTTTTGTTAGTTGTATTTTTATTGTTAGTTACTGTAATGTTGCACTGCTTTATTTGTCAAATCATCTATTCTGTAAAGAAAGCATTCAAGTAAGAATTGCATAGTACTCTGTGCACTGTACTTTGCACATATGACAATATAAACTTTGAATCCTTAAAACAAATGTTTTTTTTTCTGTCAGCTATCTTTTCATACAGGGCCACAATTCACAATATTTTGAGCTTTTTTAAATACTGAAAATGGTTTGAATGAGGAGTTGGTTATTGTAAAAGAAGTAATGTGCATGCAGGTGATATTTGTATAGATTTATTTACATCCTCCTGGACACGGCCCTTCCATTTTACATTCTATTCTTATAAGTAAGGTTAGTAGAACAAAAAGATATAAAAAATGTTTTCTCTCTGAAAGTGTACATCTAGCATCACCCTACATATGATCACAACATTACTTTGATATAACTGAGTGTCATCTGTCTAGCTTGATATTTTAGAACATCTGTTAACATCACCTAACATATTATTGAGTAAATAAGCAATGTGTAACAGTTTGCCAAACCCTTCTGACATTGAGGGTAATGCCCATATGCTATTTTTTTATCAGATAAAGACATGAAATCACACAAAATTAAACTGCTGTGCAGGTTTCCCATTAAGTCTTCACAGTTGAATTCCCTAAATTAACCTTAATGAGTAGATTGTCAATTGATTATGCAATTCTGCAGTGGAAAAGGTGTTGTGTTTATGGGTAGATGGTTGGGCCTATATAAAGGCTCAAAAACTGAGCCATGGCAACTGAAACTGTTTCAATCACTATAACTTACTCTGAGGGTACATTGACACACTGTGCGTGTCCAAAGAAAAGGCAGAAAGCTAAGGACTGGTGAATACACAATAAGCTTTTATTTGCTGATACTTGCTAGAGGCAATTTGTTGGGTCAAACACTACTGTCAATACTTTTGGGGATGATTTTCTTCAGATATATAGTTCTTGGCCATTCTAGCACAACAGGTTAGACTTTCTGCTGAACTGTACTGTCAGCCTTAATGTAGGAAAAAGGATGTGTAAAAATCGTGTGGACACATGCTGTCAGCTACTCCTCCCCTCGCAGGTTAAGCTTTATTTATCTAGGCTAAAATCACCTCTCTTCTTATGTATTTGAAAAAATCTTACATTAAAAATGTAGCCTGCAGTAAAGAGTTGTTTTAGATTTATTCCGCCCTGTTCCGTAAACCAAAGGAGACTACAAGCATCAGATTATAATAATAATGTGAAGCATATATTTTTTAGGTTTTAATTAGCCTTTGCTGATCTCCGTATTATTCTTCATGCAAGAACACAGGAAACGCCAGCACCACGAGCTCGGCCACTGCAGATCTCGCGCACTACGAGCGGTAAAAGTTGTCCGGCTTGTGGCCAGTCGGTTTTTTCTCCGCCCCTGCAGCCGCCGTAAGATCTCGTGCTACGTCACCTCAGCTGCAGACAGACCTAAGCCCATGTCGAACGCACCCATAGTATTAGACTAATAAATCTCGCGAGACTATGTACATACAAGATGGCCACGCACAGCACTAGATGTCAAAATAAAAGTCCCTATCCATCCCTGTTGACATCGTACAGGTTACACTTATAAGCATAAAAAGACCACGTTCTGTAGTTACATTGTGTAAAATGAAACTACGATTGTAGACACTCACGTCATGCATCAAAGCACGTTTATTAATGCAGAATCTGCTCTGAAAATCTCAAGAGTTAAAATAACTTTAATGCACCGTCTAAACCACGAGTAAAACATGGCATAAATAATAGGGTTGATGGCAGAGTTTAAATATACAACAACCACCAGAGTCACAAATAAATCTATTGTTTCTACAACCTTACGTACCAAAGTGTACACAAAATACGGAAGTAAACACGCTAAAAACACAGACACTAAAATGCCCAGAACTTTTGCTGCTTTTCTCTCCGACTTCATTGAGTCTGACATGTTTTTTGAGGTCTGACTATTAAGCGCTCGGATAGCAGTGGCATGTTTCTTAGCAATGACAAAAACAAGGCCGTAAAATATGATGATTGTGGAAAATAGAATAACAAAAGCAAACACCAGGTCGACCAGAGACCAGACCTCGCATAACACGAAGACGCATAATCCAGGACATAGCTGCACGCCGGAGGAGTTTCCGTTAAAGTAGAGGACTGTATAATTGTAAGACAGTAATACAACCCAGCTGGATAAAATCACAGCGGAAATTTTGCTCACTGTTACCTTCTTAATGTAGAGGAAAGGACTGGAGATAGCAAAGTACCGATCAACTGCAATAAGTGCTACGTTATATATTGACATGCTTGTAACACAAAAGGAGATATACATATAAATCATGCACATAGACTGTCCAGATAACCAGCAGGACTCGGTCAACCAGATCAGATGGAATGGCATTATGATTAATCCAACAAGTAAGTCCGACACGGCCAGCGAGAGGACCAGCATGTTGGTGGGCGTGTGGAGCTGTTTAAAGTGACAAACTGAAATAATAACCAACAGGTTTCCACATACCGTTAGCAAGAAAACAGCAGATACACACACGTACAGTAGCACATATACAACAGATACAGGTCTCGGTGAACATACATGTTGTCCACAGGGGTCGGTTTTCGTTAAATGTGGAGAGATTCATGATGCCAGCATTTAAAGAGGAGAAAATACAATCTTGGTTTTTATCTTGGAAGTATTATGTGTTATCGTCTAACTCTCATGGTCAAGGCGCCTGTGTTCTGAGCAGGCGGTTGCTCAAAAAATGTATAGTCATAAGAACCTCCTCATACCCACTGGACCCAGATAATGTAATGGACTAAAAACAAATCATGACTGCATGGACTATCAGTGCAGGGGCCTCTCGTGTGATCATTGTCACTGAGGTTTTTAGAAAACACAGCAATAAATCATAACATTATGACAACTGTAAAAATAGGCCACGGGTTTAACAGTTTGAGAAGATCACAGGCTCGAATCCCAGACCAGTAAGGGTACCACTGAGGTACTCATGAGCAAAACACTTCTCCACATGCGCTGTCCACTGCTCATTCATGAATGCAGAGGTCACATTTGGTTGTGATGCACTGTGTGCTGTGGTGACAAATTATCACTCACTTATTACTTTACGTGGTTGTGGGGCAGCGAACTTATAACCCACATAAGGTATAACTTTAAGGTCACCTCTGGTAGCCATTTGAGGAGCCCTGATTTGGGGAGCACTATGTCAGTGAAATACTGTACCAGCGTGCTGTCTCAGGAGGGTTAAGACAACACCCTGGTACAGTCTCATCCTCGCTAATCTATCTGGACAGGAGGTTGTAAGTTCAAATCCTACTACGAAATCAAATCAGCACTACCACCACTGGTCCCTGAGCAAGACCCTTAACCCCAAGTCTGTGGACTGCCTGCGTCATGATGAGTTCCTCCCACGACAAACCAGGTCCCTGTGTGGGATCAGTTCGACCCAGTGCTGATCTGCTGAAACTCGAGAGCCAGTTACAACAGCTGTGTGCCTAACTGTCACAGGAGAGGACGCAACACCTGTATGACTCTGTATGCACAAGGGGGTGCCACAACCTGTGATATTGTAATCTCATGAATCTCAGTGGTACCTTTACTGGTCCAGGACTTGAACCGGTGACCTTTCGGACACAGAGCCAACTCCCTAATCGCTACCCTACCAACTGCATCTTTATTAAAACAACATGCTTCTACTGTGAATCTACTGTATGTAC
>JAVGVS010000997.1:0-45966 GCA_032718565.1 Distichodus sexfasciatus
ACGTTTTCACAAGATGTTTTCACAAGATGTTTTCACAAGATGTTTTCACATGAGCACAAGACGTTTTCAGAAGATGTTTTCACAAGATGATTTCACAAGATGTTTTCACATGAGCACAAGACGTTTTCCACAAGACATTTTCACAAGACGTTTTCACGACGTTTTCACAGGACGTTTTCACAGGACGTTTTCACAAGATGTTTTCACAGGACGTTTTCACATGAGCACAAGACATTTTCACAAGACGTCTTCACAAGAAGTTTTCACAGGATGTTTTCACAAGACGTTTTCACAGGATGTTTTCACATGAGTACAAGACGTTACCATAAGCCGTTAACACACAGGGACGTCACTAGGATTGAAAGACAAGGGGGGGCTTAGCCCCCAGGGTTGTAGAGGGCTGAAAATCTGCTTTATAATCACCAAACCTAAACAGGCTTCTTAAATTTTATTATCTCATGTACAGCAATTATGCTTTTATCTGGCTCGCCTCATTTCACTGGCTTCTCTGGAAGATCCCCTGCCTTTGGTTTCCTTAGTCTTTAGGATGTCTACCTTAAAGAAAAAAAAAAGAATTACAGTCTAAATGAGTCCATGAGTTTTTTTTTTTGACAGCCTACATGTTCGGGTTGTGTTCATTAAAAACATGCTAGTAAATATATCTAACAATGCATTTAATAATATTAAATGTGAAACATAATATCTAAAGATGTAGTTTCACCACTCTGCAAAAACAGGGACACTTTACCATTAAGTTTTTGATCACAATAACCAATTATAACAGCAGTGTTATGCAGGCAAGTTAGTCTAAATTAGTTTTAAAATACCCAACAACGTCACTTTCCTTTCACTTAAGGGAACATAAGTAAAGTTAAGCAATGAACAGTTATTGACACGTACTCACAGTATTGTTCTGTTGAACTGAGTATAAACGTTGCTACTAGAGAAATTTTAATAGTAAACTGGCTCTGGTTGCCACTTGCTAATCCTAATGTCCTAATGCCCGCCTGCTACCTATAGCAGCTTAAACAGCCAGTACATAATTTGAAATAATTAATGATAGCTAGACTTATTATTTTTAATTTCAATTCATAGTCTTGCTTCTATTTGGTAAGTACGTATCTGCGCTCAGTGATATCTTGTATGAAATGTATGGATATATAATTTTAAAACAGTATAATAATTACTATATTTTTAAAGGGGCTTGGGATCATTTTGGGGTGGGGCTTCAGTTAACACATGAGTAGAAGATGTTTTCTCCTGCCCACAAGACATTTTCACATGACAAGATGTTTTCAATGAGCGCAAGATATTTTCACGAGAACAAGATGTTTGCTCCTGCTCACCAGATGTTTTCTTCTGCTCATGAGATGTTTTAACGTGAGCACAAGATGTTTTTACATGAGTACATGAATCCTACGTGTAAGATGTTTTTTTTTGCATGTTTTCAATTGTTCATTTATTATGTTTTGATTTTTAGTTGCAAGTACACAAACCATGCCTTTGTAGCACAGTTTGAGGTAAACTCCATATTGCAAGCCAAAGCCTACAAAACAACTTTGGATGCAGTCAGTGCAGTTGCAGTTAATACATGAATAGTGGAAAAAATTTCTCATGTACAGGAGGAAAACATCCCGTGCTTGTATGAAAAACATCTCGTGAGCTCAAGAAAACAGTTAGTGAGCTTGACTAAACATCTTGTGAGCATGCAAATCTTACATTTTTTCTCGCATTCTGCTTTCGGGGCTCTGTAGCATTTAGCTTAGAAAAGCATGTTTCATTTAATTGCAAAATTACACAAGATATAAGAGCAGAAGTTGCATAAAGAGCCCAGAAACTTTTCCCGTTCCATAAGCGCGCTGCTGTAGCGTCTCCCTGAAAAGATGGTTTGAACCAACAAGACATTTTTTTCCCTTTTCCCGCGCAGACGTGAAAGCTACGTTAGCGTATATCCAGTAGCGGAGACAGAACTAGTCCTGCTCTCAGGCCGAGGGATCTAGGTCCATACAAACCTGATTAAGAATCAATTTGAGCCAGTGTCAGACAGTCTGGCGCCAGCCGAGGGGTGAATGCTTTTGATCTGAAACATTTTATTGTTGTCTCGGATGGGCTCGGCCTCGTCGGGAACGGTCTGGCGCGGGGGCTAAAGTAGCTGTCATGAGGCATTTTAGCGCCGAGGCTAGCGCGTTATAGGGCAGGGCGGATCCGGCACGCCGTCCACATACGAAGTGCGAGCCAGGACACGGAGAAGGAGAAGAAGGATGGGCCGGTGATGCGAGAAAAACACTGGAATGACTTCATCACGAGGACGGAGCTCCGAAGCGTTTGGGCGCACGCTAACGATGCGTTTTATTAAACGAAAGCGCAGCGCCACTCGACTCTGCTAAACGCATCGGCTTCCCGTAAAAAAGCTTATCGCACTTCGTCATCTCCCTTTTGACCGGCCAGTGGAAATGTGGTGAAACGCTGAAGCGATGAGGTCATGTCAAATAAGAGAAAAGGAAATAAAAAAAAACACCGAACCGTTCTCCAGTGAAACGTCGTCTTGTCATTATTTTGTTTTTCCCATGACAGTGGGGAAATTTGGGGAAACATATTTGGGGACAGCTGCTATTGTAAAAACCCAAAGTGGAACTTATCTGTTTGCCAGCTCTAGTTCCAGGGACGAAAGGGGCCACATTTATGGACAAGGGGCCTCCCTTCCCTTCCCATTAAAATGCCCAGCATAGAGAGTGTAATCTCTCTCTCTCCTCCTCTTCTTCACCTGTCTCCCAAAGCCAGTCGCACAACTGTGCCGAATTTAACCACACGTCTGTGTCTTCCATCCGGAGTTTTGCAGTGATTCACAGTGGCCATTTGCTGGCTTTTTCATTTTAAAGTTGTGCGAAGGTGTAGTGTTCAAAAACTGGTTGAACCTTGAAACCTGGATACAATGCTCCCCACACAGCTAGTTAAATATGGTTCAAAACAGAACGGATTGTTTCCTGCATTATTTAATAAACCAAACTTGCTGTTTCTATTTTTCTATATTTCTTTTTTACTCTCTAACATTATAAAATATTTTCTGATTAATTCAAAATGAAGAAATATTGAAGTTTTGGCCATTTTTTAAATGCAATTTGGACTCATTTTGGCCTATAACTCATTTTTGACTCATTTCTGGGAGAGAACTACATTTTTGCGCAAGATGTTGTTCCACATGAGAGTAGCGTCACAATACCGTGGTGGACTCGCGTCGGAATAATCACTGAAAATATCAAGTAAATGTGTGTAATGTGAGTAGAACACTGGTTGTTGTTATTTATCAGCTATAAATGAGTTTTGTCTGTAATAAATGGGAAGATTTGACTGAACTGGACGCTTAAGTGAAAGACTTCCCTGAGAGAGTCGTGCGAGCTAACAAACGGCGTGTGTTTACATCGAGAAAAATCTCATTCATGCGTTTCTACTTCATTTACTTCAGTTTTCGTGACGGAAAGACACGGCACTGGTTCTCGTCTCCTTCTTATTCTTCTTTTATGGCGGTCGGCGTCCAGCTTAATGCTGCTTTACTGCCACTGCGGCTTTGGTTAACTCACTGCCCCCACATTAGGGGGTAGCCACTGTACGTATGTGTGTAATAACGTAGACCCAACTAATCGATTATTAAATGAGTTGCCAACTATCTTAATAATTGATTTGAATCAATGATTATAAATCAATTAGTTGTTGCAGTCCTAATAATTATTACATTGTTTTAGTTTGGAAAACAGTATTTCCTTAAATATAACAGAATAATCTCAATCTCCTCCTCACAGAGAAATACACAACTTATTAAATAAGTGAAAGTGAGTGATTATTTATCATTGAGAACACACCACGACACACCACAATGAAATGTGACCTCCACATTGGACCCATCTGTGAAGAAGCAGTGGGCAGGTAACAAGCGCAACACCCAGGGAGCAGTGCATGGGGACGGTACCTTGCTTATGAGTACCTCAGTGGTACCTTTGGATTTGAACCAGCGACCTTAAGATCACGGGGCCAACGCCTTAACCGTTACGCAAACCCACCTGCGGCGTGATAAAAACTGGTACCGGATCGGTGCTCGGGATCAGCTGATACTCAAAGCCCAAGTATCGGCATCGGTATCGTACCTGGAAAAGTTGGATCGGTGCATCCCTAGTGTAGAGCTATAGAAATAACTACTAAACACTATAGAAATTGAGTTGAAACAAAGATATGAAGTATGGAACGAGACCTAACTGTCGTTCTGAGTAAATCCTAAAATGTTCAATTTGTCTTTCACTTTTTATTCAACAGAAATAATTTAAAACAATTTCAACACGTGGACTTTATAACGTATTGGAAGTTTGGCGGTGAGTGTTTAAACATGCATAAAGTTAATTACCTTAACGTAAGATTTGAAAAGTAATTTTTTGGCGGGCCATTGTTAATAATTGTTCATATTTCAACTTCCAGCTTAGTACATTTCATTTTCTTATTTAATAATCTGCCTCTCGATGGTTTTTCATAATCACGGCGGGGATTTGCATTCGTCATCGTAATTACATTTGCATGTGTGAGCACCTCCGAAAAAAAGAAGAAGAAGTGGTTTTTCCCTGAGAATCTGGAGTTAATAAAACATGTTAAGATTGAGCGTTTGGAATCTGAAGTGTGAAATTGTTGTTATTGTAAAAGTTCCAGTTTGACTCAAGACGCCCCCCGCGTAAAGGAAGTTCGACCTTGATGCGCAACACAAAAACGTCAGGTTAAGAGGTTTAAAAGGCATAGTCTCTCTTTAAGAAAAGGGCCATGACATGTTAGAGCACGGAGTAAACACTATATGATCCGCTGCTATTGTTTTTCACGTCAAGCCCACAAAACTGGTTATCTTCGCTCTTTGAACGCAGGTTTTCTGCTCGGTTGGGGAGAACTCGGCTCTTCGGGCTCGTCGACGCGCTCGACGCCGCGTTAAAAAAAGAAACATTTGCGGCAATGCAAAAGCGAAGGCTTTCGGCGTCTGTCTTGTTAAAGAGAAACACCTCGGACGATGAAAGCTGGCGAGAGCAATGCATCGGGACGTGTAATCTTTTTTGACAGCACGCTTTCTGCAACCCGGGCGTATTTTCGAGCACTCAACGCAGGAGTTGCTAAGAGAGAGGCTAAGCGCTAAGCGATAAGTTATTGTGCTGTCATGAAGCGAAACGCAAACCAGGAGCTGTGGGAAAAATAGCTGCCGATTCCAACACCACCCACCACTCGCTGTTTTGTGGTCGAAAGACTTCGGGAAATGCAGATAACCTTAACCTCACTGGCAGGAGAGAAATTAATAAATAAAAATCGAAGGTCTAAAATTAATCATCGCTTATCATCGCCGTTTGCTTGTGCTTTTGTGTTACTGCACGTTTATATTCTACGTCTTAATAAAGTTGCATGTTGGTTGATGATATGGAAAACTTTCTCTATTCTGCTTATTGTTAATAATAGAAAATATGTAAATCATCGTAAAAACGACACTATAAATTTACAGTATTGTGTCCACTAAATAAGTTTTTATTTTTTCGCTGGCAGTGTCTATTTTGAATACATATCCTATGAGCTTCTGCAAGCTTATTAACTCCAGATTCTCAGAGCGCTAAGCGGCTTTAACAGAAAAGACATGTTGGTGGAGACATTTACCGCAGCGCTCAGAGCGCTTCAAGATGAGATCCGTTCAACTTTTACCACAGCGCTGCGCCCGTCAATGTCATTTCTCTCTTGCTAGCCAATCAAAATCCAGGAAAGGGGCGGGACATACACTGTCAAGAACTCACTAACAACAAAGGCGGCGTATCGGGAGCAGCTGGAGAAGCTAACTAGTTCAAACACTGCAGCTAACCCCAAGATGCAGTTTCTCTCCGTTGTGAAGATAATCATAATCTCTTTTATGTCGGCTAAAACTATTGATCTCAAAGGAACACATTACAATGTTTACATGACACATGAACGAACCTGGAAGTGCCCAGTGGCGCTTTTCGGAACTTGGTGTCAACAAGCACTGAGAGAAGCGCGGAGAAAACGCTCTGGAATTGAGGTTCTGGCCGCCGTCAGCGCAAAAAATTGTGTTGTGTTGGTGGAAACAGGCTCTAAAACTCGCAGCAGAGTTGACAGCCTTTCTCTGTATGCTTTTAGCAAGCCTACTGTATTTGACATTTACAGGAGAATGATGTAGTTACAAAAATACAGTTTCTCGCTGTAAATGTATTTAATATTTATATTAATAACATTTTTACAGTTTTATACCATGTTGTTTACTGATTTACACAACACAGATTTTTACCACTTTTACAGTAATTAGGGAGCCGTGCAGTGGAACACTGCGTGGAACCCTATTGGAATCGTCCTGATTTTTTTTTTTTCTGCCTTAAAATGCATTGTGGAGAAAAAACTGTAAGACCTACAGCTTTGAAATTTGGCAGGTAGGTCCGGTACCCCACCCACTACTCAGACAAAAAAAATTGCACCAACATAAGCTATTTTGCGTTTTTCCAAAAAAAATTGCATTTTGCCTAATAACTTTTGAACCGTAGCGCCAATTCTCAAAGAATTTATATCTTCTTAATCCTTGGGTCATTACGAATCTTTACAGACCCCTGCAATCTATTTCTGAAATATTGGATTTCTCGCAAATTTGCATAATATGCAAAACCATCTCTTGCGAACTAGTCCCTGGATTATTACCCAATCTGCATGCAACTGGTATTATTTGAATCCCAAGACACTCTTCTTTAATTATTATCAAGCACATTTTTAATTTAGGTCTTCACTTGGCTGTAATATGCAAATAAATGTGGTGGGCTTGGCATAGGACTGCAATGCCACACACTGTCATAGAAATCCGGCTCTGGGTGGGCTACAGCTTTGAAATTTGGCAGGTAGGTCTGGTACCCCTCCCACTACTCAAGCAAAAATAATTGCACCACTCTGCCAGTTGGTGGCACTATAATAAGCTATTTTGCGTTTTGCCTAATAAGTTTTGAACCGTAGCACCCTAGATAAAAGGATTTCAACGTCTGTCCACTTCGATTCCTCAAAAACTGATAAAGCTGCGAACTGGATGGCCCCCGTAATCACTGCTTTTATTAATGCCTCTTTTAAAGCATTGAAGAGTTGTTGCGTGAATAGCTACTAATAAAAAATATATAAGATGAAAGACTGCGTACAAGCCACGTCTCACATCTTATTAAGTCAAATTTTACCCTGAACTAAAGTAATGCTGCAGTTAATTTTTATTGAATTTGTGTAGAGATTGAAGTGTACAGCAACCGCGACCGGGAAACGTGTGATAGTGTCTGGCAGGAGATGACAGAATGTGAATTGATCACCGAACAAAAATAAACCTCTCACTCAAACGCAGCAAAGTACAACACGGTGTTACATTACAAAAGGGGAATTCTCTCAAGCCAACATGGAGGAAAAATTATGACGTGTTAGGGTTAGGTTAAAGGACACCACCACGGATCATGTTCACTACAACTTTATGACTTTGTTTATATGTTATACTCCAATTAAATCAAACATTAAATAATGACTCATGTATTTAGAGTGGGATCAGGCTGCAGTCATTACATTTCATCTAACTGATACAAACAATTTGTTCCATTATTTAAATTTCTTTATTTTATATATATATTAACATTTTGTAAAGACATCATTTAAATGGATTATTATTATTATTATTATTATTATTATTATTATTATTATTATTATTATTATTATTATTATTATTATTAACAGCCTATGTTGTACACAATTAATTCAAATATATATATATTTTTTTCACTTCTATGGTTTTGCCATTGTAATTTCACAAAGCCTGAGGAACCACATAATATTACTACACATGCATCACACCTGTTTCTGGGCAAAATTAATAACTTTATTCACATGTAGACATGCTTTTAAACTGTTTTCCTTTGAAATGTTGCATATTTCCCAGCCGCACTGACATTATCAACTTTCGACTCCACAGTTGAGAAGTTTTTGGCTCCTTCGTAATTGGAATGAATATCAAAGGACATAAAAACACATAAAATGTGCTTATATAAATAGCAAATAAAATGGTCGAGAAGGTTAATGGACCACATCACTAATGCACTGTACACCCAAATGTTCTTTGGACAACAAACTAATGCATAAAAAAAGTCCCCAAGAAATGAGAATTATGGAGCTGGAAGGCCGGACTGCTGTGACCTTGAGCTCTGGCTGCAAATATCTATAGAGAGTGAAGGAGAGGGAGTCGAAGCTGTTTTATTCAGCTCTGGAACACAAGGTTCAAAATCAAGCTCCTGAGCAAGCAAAATGTGCCACCAGTACAAATTTAACATAAGACTGCAGTCGCCATCTTACACTTTTACAAATGATCCAGTTCTGTTAATTCAGTGTTTTTATTATTTTATATTTGTATTATTTAATATCATTATACATTTTGGTGTGTTTGATTTTACTTTATATTTACTTTATAGTTATGTATCTATCTAAGTTGAATATAGACTATTAGATGTTTTGTAGAGCATTAAAAACACACTATGGCAAATAGTCAAATACAAAACATTATTATTATGTGTGTGTATTATTATTATTGTATTAATATGTATGTATGTAATTGTAGTTTATTTCATTGCACTGAGTTCTGTATCATATGTTAAAAATTAGTTATGCTATACAATGATAAATGATCTTTTGACATTACAGTATTTAACATTATGAAATGTAATGCAGCTGTAAAAATATAATTTAAAATAGAAATGCAATTATTAATATTGTGTGTATTATTATTATTATTATATAGTTCATTATTATTCCAGTTCTCGTCCACCTCCAAGACGTTTCTACATGAGTGAAAACATCACTGCTGCCAAGTCCTAACATAATGGGACAGGTACAGGTTGTGTTTTTCATCAATACCAAAAATGTGATGAATCTCTACAGTCAGGTCACTAACAATGTTGATTGGGCTGTGATTCATTTTAGGTTAAATATCATACGACATAAAACAACTGTATTTCACTAAAATGTGTCCAGACTAAGAAAAACACTGCATTGAACTTAAGATGGTTAAGTTTTTGGTGTTTATCAACTGCATAATGTTTCCAGTTGTTACAGCAAAAAGAATCAGAATTTGCTTTGGTGGTTGGTAACATTAAAAGTACAATGATTTTAAAATATATACAGTACACATATAAATAACATATGAACAATATATAGAATTTTAATAAATAACCAACCGTACAACCTGTACAAAACTGTACTAAACTTTTTGATGGCTGTGAAAACGTCACTGCAGAAGTGAGCCGGGCCTAACGTGACGGGACAGAGTTTTCATCGTGATTTATTTTCCGTCCACGCGTACCCTCGTCCGAAATGCAACAGAGGGCCTTCAATGCTCCCGGTGCTAAAATTAGAGACAGACAGCAGACCCCATAACTCCATAACCTCTCCTTGAGTGACAACAGATTGACTTTAGTGGCTCGCAAGTTCTGCTATTCCACCTTCAGTGTTACTTTTGAATAATAGCTTTTCAAGCTTCAAGTTATTTCAGGTTAAAAGTAGCTAAGCTACAACCAAGCTACTCTTTTAATATGAGTATTATTAGCAGCCAGCTAAAATACAAGCTATACAGAGAAAAAGTAGAAACTACATCCAAGCTATTTCATCCAATAATACTCCATATTTGTGCTCTACGATACTCTAAAAGCAATTAAAGATCTGAAACAAAATGTTAAAAGTAATGACAAGCTATATTTTTAACAATATTATATTTAAATCCGCTTTTTAAGGTAGAGAAGACTTTTATTTTTGACTTAAGTTACTCTCAAGTATGTCCTTTTAGAATCACCGTGACCAAGATGGACGCCGTCCTCCGACTCTCTCTGATGCCTCTATCTGACACCACTTCTACCAATTCAACACTAATCAGAAAGATCTGCTAGTTAGAAAATACGCATCTTTGTAAGGAGAGGAAAAATAATAGCTATTTTTGTAACGATGTAGAAATTTGCTATACTACATCACTGTTTGTTTTTTTTGTTTTTTTTTAAAGCTACCGTTTTTAAACATACCTTTGCTACTGAGAAAGGTATTTAAGTTAGTAATGTCGCCAATTTTAGTTAGCTACTTCCCAACACTGATTTGGGTTTAACTATAACAAGGCAAAAAAATTAACTATTGATCTCAAACTAATGCTAAATTTGTTGATGTTTCGTACTTGGACTAAGCTGCAGTCCTGGGTCTTCTTCTGTAATTTGTATTTTCTTTATTACATCTGTAAAAAAAGAAGTTAGTTACTTTTAAATGTTTTAAACATTGTAAAAATAGCTTCACTCGGTGTAGCTTTATTTAAAAGTAACACTGAAGGTAAAATAGCAGGTGATAAGCTACTGAAGAAATAGTAGTTGAGTTAGTAACGTCTCCGAATTTAGCTACTTTAAAGCTTCAATGTTTCATAAACAGTTTCACTACTAATAAGCTACTGAAAATAGTAGTTAAGCTATTTGCGTTGCCAATTTCAGTTAGCTACTTCCCAACACTGATTTGGGTTTAACCATAACAATGCAAAAAATATTAACGATTGATCCCAAAAAGGATGCTAAATTCGTTGATGGTTCATGGATGGATCCCACTCTGGGATCTTCTTCTTCTTCTTCTTCTTTTATAATATGTTATTTTTATATACAGCGTTTTAATAGTAACTACACTACTGATAAGCTACTGAAAAAAGTAGTTACATTAGTAGCGTCATTACTTTTACTCAGAACTTTGTGTCTCTGCTTTACAGCTTTAGTTACACATTCGCAAGGTGAATCTCACAGCACCAAAGTGCGAACCGAACGGAACAAACTGAATGCGAGTTCAACCAGCAAGGAACTAAACTAAATAACTGGATGCTGTAGATCTATTTCCCCTTCATTCCAAATCTCACTGTCTCTTCCCCTCTTTCTCCCTCTCTCATTCTCTCTCTGTCTTTTTCTCTCCACCACCCGTTCCTGCTCTCGCTTTCTTTCGCCTGCGCTCCGCTGGGACGCCATCGAACAGCATCTGGTTCCATTTGGCCATGTCTCTGCACAAAGACAGAGGAGGGAGAAAAAGAAAAAAAGCAGATTGCCAGACGCACAACAGAGCCTTTTTTCGGTACCTCCGCCCTCAACGCCAGCCCCGCGCTCTCCAGGGTACGGTACCGGCCTTTTCGCTCGCTGCCAGGCACAACGGGCACACAAAAAGGAAAAACAAACACACACACGTACACACACCAAGACAAAGCATTTTCAAGCTACTATTCAGATGAAATTCAGGTGAAAATACTTCATTACAACATCAATCGAGCTGTAAATCCTTTTTCCTGGAATATCTACTGACACAAAATAACATTTTACAACCAAAAAGTCAAATTACAGTATTGATCAAGCTGTCATTTTTCCCCTGTCAAATATCATATTACTTAAAATAACATTTTATGTTGTTTGATGTTGTAATTCTTTTTGTTGACACAAAACAACATTTTTGTAGGAAGCACAAATACACAAAGCAACTTCAAACTCTTATTCATCGAAACCACAATTGTGAGAAAAATACACGTTACACAAGTTTAAAACAACATCAACCAGACTGTAATTCTTTTTTCAAAAATTTAAATGGCATAAAAAAACTTTTCATTTGATATTTCACCAACAAAAAAAGAACTACAGCACGATCAATGAGTTATGAGGTTTTATGTTGTTTAATGTTTGATAAAAACACAAAAAATAATTACAGTTCAATCTGAGTTGTAATTTTTTTTTTTGTCGAATATCAACCAACATAAAAACACTTTTATTTGTTGTGTCCCTAAAAACTGAGGTTCTAGACCAAACTGACAAAAAACATTTTTAAGCTCTTATTCACCAAAACCTAATTTATGGTGAAAGTTCAACATCGATCTGCCGCTAATTCTTTATTTTTGAAAATTTACATAAGACAACTTAAAACAACTTTTTATGACTTTTAATTTTACAGCCAGATTGATGTTGTACAAACACACAAAGCAGCTTTTCTGCTTTTCACACAAGATCTTATTCATCGAAACCAATATTGGAAAATACTTTAATTCACACAATTTGGAAACATCAATCTGGCTGTAATTTTAAAATTTTTAAATCATGTAAAACAATTTCTTTCATTTGATATTTCACAAAAAAACAGAATTACAGCTTGATCAACAAATTATGAGGTTTTATGTTGTTTGATGTTCATCAAAGACACAATTACAGACCTATCAATGTTGTGATTTAATTTTTTTGCTGTGTCCCCAAAAATTGAGGCTCCTAATCAAAATGACGCAAAACCTAAATTGTGGCGAAAATTTAACATTTATCTGATTTTTAAATATTAAACGACATAAAAATTTTAGGTTTGATATTTCACAAAAACATCAAATTAAGCCAGATTGATGAAATTTTTTGTCAAATCTCAAAACATTTTTGTTTCAAGCAAAAGACACAGCACTTTTGAGCTCTTATTCAACAAAACCAAAATTGTGATAATCATTTCAATAATTTCAAGTTAGCATCAGTCAGGTAATAACTCTAAAATCTCTGATCGAGATTTTATGTGTTTTTATGTTAATTGATATGAGACAAATTACATCCTGATTAATGTTGTAATTCTTTTTGGTCGAATATCAAATGACATAAAAATGCTTCATTTTGTCCCCAAAGTGAGACTCCAGACCAAAGTATTGACTTTTTATAATCCAGCTTTTGTTGTTTCTCAGTTGCAAAAATTTAAAAAATAAAAGTTGCGAATAGTAAAATGATATACTTTTTAACCCCCAAAATGTGAAAAAGTAAAAAAAATCAGTTTAATTTTTTTTTTATTTCTCAAATACATAACATTTCAATGAATTTATTCTTAATCTGCACCAACGAGACAAGTTTCTACATTTTGTCTGTATTTTTCACGACATTAACGTAATCCATGCCCTGTGCAGCAGCAACGCATGTGAATAGAGGGAGAAACTGCACACCGGGGTTTTGTTTGAGGTCTGCCCCTTTGTCCGAGTTTGTGAAAGAGAAGAATTCCGACATGTGGATCTCAACCTGACCCGGGTTCAACTCCCTTTAAATGCAAAACAACAAGGCGCCTGGCGTCATTGACGTACTTCAGATAGAACTCCGCTCTCAATGATGTTTTAACGCCACCTTCATGTATTAATCTAACATATGATTGAGTAATAAATGCACAGGAGTGTCATGGGAGCTCATGGTTTTGGGTCTAACTGTCGCTTCAGGTTGCCGCTACGTCTTTAACAGTGTGAAAAGGGAGTAGCTAATTTACGTAGCTGGCTGAAACACGACTAACTTAAGTATTTTCTTTGACAGCTCACCAGTTGTGATTCTGACAAAAAGTTCCACTACGATCTGTAAATAAACATAGTTACTTACTTTTAAAGCTTTTAAAAGTAGCTCGACTACTGATAAGCTACTGGAAAAATAGCTAAGTTAGCAGCGTCGCCAAATTTCATTAGCTATGTCCCAACACTGATTTGGGTTTAACTATAACAAGGTAAAAGATATTAACGATTGACCTAAAACTGATTGCTAGCTAGTTACTTTTAAAGTTACGTTTTAAAAGTAGCTTCGTTTCTCCGGCAAGTGTTTTCATTTAAACTTCACTCTTAACTTTAAAGGTCTCATATTATAAATGTTTTCAACATGTTAAACTAGATCTATGAGTTACACTAAACTTGTCTCTGAGGTAGTTTGCTGTAAATATCTCTCAGATTAGACATTTTCACCTGCTTTTTACCGCCCTATTTCAGTCCCTTTCAGAACAAGCTGTTTCTCATTAGTATTCCTAAATGCAAATGAGCCGCCGCTGCCCACACACGTCACGTCCCGCTCCACTCCGGAACTGTGTGTAGTGTAGACAGCGAAGCCAGAGTTTACCTCACGTGAAAATAATCCACACGGCTGCTGCTAACAGAGCATCCATACAGCCGTACATGTTCAGCACAACATTCCGCTGCTAGACTCCTTCAATGCGATTCCTACGCTAGCGCTTGTGAGAAAACATGGCGGATCAGGAAGTGCTAGCACTTCTACCTGGTGGGCGGAGCTTCTCAGGTAGGAGGGTGGAGTTATTCAAATGTGCCCTAATGTGACGTAGAAGTAGAAATCTAAATGACTGGTTTAAGCACACAATTTCTGACATTCGTAAATGAATACTAAGACAACTCACCATTTTTTAAATCAAGGCAGTACAGACCCAAATGGACGTCCAAAGAACAGAAATATGGGACTTTATTATGAAATTATTATGAGATTACGGAATCATTCGCGTCGACTTCAACATGGATCAGTCTGGGAAAAACTGCCTTTATTTTAACCTAATTCCGGCCACGTCGTCATCGTCGTCGGCTGCCTCAACGGATTATAGAACACACCAGCGGGAATTTTTGTGGTACGACAATCACACGGGTTTCTCGTGGCAACGGCGTGGAATTGTGTTTCATTACAGATGTTTGACGGAACGTCATTTCTGTGAGACAGACGCTGCCCGGGCCTCTAAGTTCTTCCCTCTAAGTTTTAAACAAATGTCTTTCATTTTCTATTTTATTTCAGCAGTGAGGACACGGCTTTTGAGCGCAGCTCTTCTGAATGTAATAAGCGCGACCACCAAATAATGACACAAGACATATTTTGCCCACAACACTCCAGAGAAGCCTCTTATTAGCCGTGTGAAGAACTTCAGAACTCTGTGAGGTTCCCCCGCACACTGAGAACAACATATTTGAGAGAAAAACACATGGACCCAAAAAAGCCCCGGGCCTGGCGGAGGATTGGAAGCTTGTCTCCTTTCAATCTTTCTTTCTTTCTTTCTTTATATTTTCCTCATGAAAATTCTTTCTGAAAAATAATAAAACACTGGAATTCCTCCACAGGCTCAGACGCACTTTTGTCAAGATGGTCTGCTGAAAGAAAGTTTTCCACGCAGACACTCGGTCAGAGAGACACTGATGGATTTTTTGGGTTTTTGCTTTGCTGTTCAAATGCTAGAAGCTCTCTCTCTCTTTTTGACGCCGCTCAGGCTCGATAAACTCAAGCATTTTACTAACATAACATTTCCGCTTTGTGAAATGTCAAGAATTTCTTGAAAAACGTTGTTGTGTTTGGACTTTTTAGGTCCACTATTTAAAAAACATAGTATTTCTGCTTTGTGAAATGTCGATGTTTTCTGAAATGTTATTTTGTTCTTGAAAGGCTGTTGTGTTTTAAACTGCTATTGTGTTTTTTAAATGGTGGCCCTGAAAAGCAAAATACAATAACTTTTAAGAAAACACAATGACATTTCAGAAAAAAAAAACATCTCAGAAAACACAACATTTCAAAAACACATTTCAGAAAACACATCTCAAAAAACACCACATTTCAGAAAACACAACTCAGAAAACACATCTAAGAAAACACAAGATTTTAGAAAAAACATTTCAAAAACACATTTCAGAAAACACATTTCAAAAACTCAATTTAGAAAACACATTAAAAAAACTTTTAAGAAAACACTGACAAGGTACTGATAAGTAACTTCATATTTCATTATGACAGTAAACATTTGTTGCCAACAGCTGTAGAGTAGCTAATTACAAGTAGTAAGACTATTACTGTTACTTAACTACTTTTTCAGTTACTACTTTTAAAATGCTACGTAATGAAGACTAAAAACAGGAAAAATTAGACTTATTTTTTTCAAAAAGTGTTGCAAAACCCAGCAATGTTATTTTTCTCAGTTTACAACGCCAGGTATTTTCATCCAGCAGGTGTTTCTGATTGGTGCTGAGGTGGCAGAAGTGGCATCTGACTGGCTACTGTGCCTCATTGCATCACAGTTTAGATACTGTAATCACAAGTAGCTACTGTTTAAAAGCAGTTTCACCAACACCTCTAATGCCTAAAGTGGGATAATTTTTGGAAAGCTCTTCACACCTCTCATTGCTGCTTCCGCTGCCCGATGCGTAAACATTTACTTATCCCGGAATATGAGAATACGAGAGTATGAGAAAGTGGCAGTGGATTACCTGTGTTACATCTGTTTTCACTTACCCTTCTATTCTTTATTATGTAAAATTATGCTGCGGAAATACATGAGAGCCCTGCGTTAATCCCTCCTCTTTCCACCTGGTGAATCTGACCCAAATTCGCGTTTCCCCTCCGAGACTCCAACTTCATTTCTTCCCCCACCATCCCTCTTTTCCTCTCTCTGTCCTTTTTTTCGTTATTGAAGCCACGTGTAACAGAGCCCGTTGACCTGGCAGTGTATTCGGACCGGAGGAAAAAGGTGTAGGAATTAATCTTCTGACACCGAGGGTCTGAAACCGGCTTGCTTTTGTGTTTGTGTAAGACACTGTTCAGAGGGTGAAAGAAATCCGTGTATCATTCGATCAATCTTTTAAAAAAGCACATTTGGTTTTCAGTATTCGTCTTCCAAAACCAAAAATGAGAAAAACGATTTGTGCTCAAATAAAAAAAAGGGGGAAACAACTGAAGATCATATAATTTTCATTTTGATGTTTATGTGACGTTAATGTGAAAATATAATTTCATAAGGTATCGTAGCTACATAATACGTAAATTTTGCACATTTTCATTCGCAATGGAACACGTTTTTTTCCCCATTTTTTCCATTTTTGGGAAATTCTGAACATCAGGCAGGAGGTACCTCACCGTATTTCCCATTTGTCTTTTTTTATTTTCTTTTTCTTTTAAAATATGAAATTGGAAAAGGACTTGTCATTTTTGATTTTTATTATTATTTTGGATTTGGAAACGAATAATGGAGGAAATATTACATATTTTTGGCTTTTGGTTTTAAATGTGAAAAAAATGAATGAAGAAATGATTACACGGATTGAAATGCGTCACGTCTGCGCTCTCCCTGTGTAAACCGGCTGAGGCCGGACGAGTTTCTTTGAAGCCACTGGAAACAAAGTGAGGCGGTTAGGAGTGGAAGAGGGAGACTATGATCTGATCCCCCCCAAAAACATACTCCCCTCCCTCCCACATTCTTTTTCCTTCTTCGCGCTCATGACAATTCAGGTTCAAGAGCTTTTCCTTACTGAATGTTTCAAACTGTAATCTGCAGCCCTGTCTTTGTTCCGGAACCTTGCTCGCAAAGTATGCGCTGATCTTTTTTTTTAAATCTATCTATCTATCTATCTATCTATCTATCTATCTATCTATCTATCTTTCTGTTTGTTTATCTATATATCTGTCTTTCTGTTTGTCTATCTATCTATCTATCTATCTATCTATCTATCTATCTATCTATCTATCTATCTGTTTGTTTGTCTATCTATCTATCTATCTATCTATCTGTCTGTCTGTCTGTCTGTCTGTCTGTCTGTCTGTCTGTCTGTCTGTCTATTTATCTGTGTTGCATCAACAAATTCGTAAGGAGTTAAGTCTAAATGTCACAATTGAATAAGTAATTGAATAGAATAGAAACTGCCCCATTATTACTATTCCCTAATGAGTAAAAATGGCGCAAAATCTTCTTTCAAAACAAACAAAAATCACCAGGACCCCACGAATAAATAAAATATTACAACAATAAAAAGGACAGATGAAGTTTAAAAAAGAGAATAAAAACATCTATATTGACAGTATTAAAAATAGCCAAATGTAAAAACATTTTTTAAATGATATATAATTAATGTGGACAGAAGCAGTCAAATTTGACTCCGTTGTCAGTATCGGATCGCTATCTGATATCAGTATCGGATCAGAACATCCCTTTGTAAAGGCGTTCTCTATTTGTTTTCTGTTGCATTTTCGCAGCTCTTTCCCCAGCTCACCTTCCTTAATCCTGGTGCTTTCTGGAATTATCAGTGCGCTCTTGTTGCCAAAGCAATTTCTTAGTGGGGGGTGTGTGCCTGGATAAATATTTTCTGTGGGCCCAAGTGTCGAAACGGCCGCGCGGGGTGAAGGGGTTGAGGTTGGGGGGTGGTCGGGTTGCAGTCGAGCCTGTGGTTGAATTCTGCAACTCACCTCTCGCTTCTTTTCCAGCCCACTTCACCTAGAAAATGTGTATAAATGTGCATTCCACGGCTGGGCAATTATTTTTAAAAAATGTCTGAAAACCCCCAACATTCAGGACCTTGAATTGGCATATTCCGTTTGGGTTAAAGGTAAATATTAAGTCACAAAACTAATACAGACAAAAATCTTCAAAACATGCCCGAAAAATTACATAAAAAATGAAATAAAGTAAAATATTTAGGAAAAATGCATATATATACTGTATATATTTGTCATTGTGATTATTTGTTATTGTGACCACAGCACAGCACAGCACACAAACCTCTGCATTTGATCCATCCATGAAGGAGCAGTGGGCAGCTAACATGGGCAGCACCCGGGGAGCAGTGCTTGGGGACGGTACGTTGTTCATGAGTTCCTTAGTGGTACCTTTACCAGTTCTGGTTTCAAACCTTCTGATCACGGGACGAACACCCTGCCATTACGCTACCATCTGGCCCATATATCATATATATAATTATTAAAAATAGGTAAATACTAAAATAATTTTCAAAAATTAAAAGTAAATAGTTTGGGTAGAAAAAGTTAATTTGATTTTATTTTGTATTGGATTTGTGTTTTATAACAGTATGGGATCGGATCGGTACGTCACGGTTTCTGTTTTTGCTGTTTTCTCCAACACTCTTCTCCTTTTCCATCTCTCTTTATCCACAGCCACTCATGGTGTCATTAACAAAAATCCAAATACATTCTGTAGAAAAACCCACTTCACCTCGAAAATGAATCCCGCCTCATCAATGACATCCCGGGTCTTATCGGCTCAGCATCCTCCAGACACCCAGCCGTGCCTTAGACATCACCAAAAATGTGGATCATGGGTGGGAATTACAGTAGAGTGTGTGTGACTGTAATGTAAAGAAATGATTTGATCAATTAGTTGTGTTTAACATTCTTTTATTGACTTTCACGTAAAATAATAATTCAATCAATTTCAACTAACTTTTATGCGCTTTCAGTTTTACTGTCAGTTCACTGCAGCAAAATTTTTTTGTGGATGCCGGATGAAGAGATAGGCTATGTTTGTTTTGATACATCACACACAATGTAAAATGGTTAAAAATTAAATTTTGGTTGCTGTCTTAAAGTTTAAAGTAAAATCAAACAGGATATGCTCATTATTTCAACTTAAGTCTAGTTTTAGCTTATAGTATCGCTCTCTTTAGTGTTTCACTTACAACTTTACATTCTACATTAATGTTATATCTGATTTATCTGTAAAATCTTGTACATTACTGGTAAGAACGACAATATATTGCTATTTAAATTTTTGTTAACATATTGATTTACTGACCCAATCACTTTTTACAGTGTGGGGCTGCACAAAACATTGTTTCATTTTTCATGCTGCTCGATACAGAAGGAAAAGTTCTAATTTCTCCTATTTCAGAATCTGCAAGAGAAGTCTAATATTAATATCATTTACTTTGATGTAAGCGTCCTCAGATAAAGGCTGGTTTACACAAAGAAAATTCTGCTGAATAAAAGGTGTTCTTGGATAAAGCATGGTTTGCAAAAAAAAAGCTTTAGAGTGAAACGATATTAATTTCTGTGCAGATGCACTAGGCCAGAAAACCACCCAAGTAATACTTGAATGATTGAGTCTGGCGTGACTAAACTGTTTAGAAATTTTTTTTATGATTTTTAAAAATGAAATAATTAAAATAATTTGTTGCAATATTGTGGAGGTCTGGTTATAATGTCCCTGACCTCCACATAAAAACATCATACAAAACATCCTTCCAATCAATCAATCAATCAAACAATCAATCAATCAATCAATCAATCAATCAATAAAAGTATAAAGAATTGGCATGAATAGAAGTTTAATTTTATATCTGATCTCACTAGATATTATTTTTCGCTCACAGATAACAAAATCACAAATTTCTGGCAAAATGATGGAGCTCAAAGTACACAGCGATATTCAACACAAAGTTACACCCTCGGTTTTAGTTCAAGGTCTTGCAATTCTGACAGTGTGATTTCTTTGCGTCAAAAGGATCCCGAGTTATTCAAACAGATTAAAGAGATGTTCTCTGAATGCAGAGCACGCTTTAAGCTGTCAAAAGGTTTAAGATTTTTTTCCTCACGTATGTACAGTAGATGTAGACCTGGAAAATTTGGGAATGATAAAAAAAAAAAAAAGGAATGGAAATGATTTGGGAATGACGATTGGCATGAAAATTTGGGAATAATAATCCCCCAGTTCCCAATACTGGGAGATATTTAATTCTGTTTGCCATCCGCAAGTTGTGTTAATGATGTGGGAATGATAAAAAAATATTGGAATGGGAATAATTTGGGAACAACAATTCCCATGATAATTTTATGATAATCCCCCCAATTTTGATTCTCAAGTTGTTTTGATGATTTGAGAATGATAAAAATTAGAATGGGAATGATCTGGGAAAGACAATTCCTAAGATAATTTGGGAATGATGATTCCTCACTTCCAGACATTTGGAGAAATTGGATTATCAAGTTGTTTTAATGATTTGAGAATGATAAACATTGGAATGGGAATGATTTGGGCATGACAATTCCCATTATAATTTGGGAATGATAATTACCCAGTTCCCAACATTTGGAGAAATTTGATTGCCAAGTTGTGTTAATGATTTAGGAATAAAAAAAATTGGATTGATAATGATTTGGGAATTGGTTCCCATGATAATTTGGGAATGATAATACCCCAGTTCCCAATATTTGGAGAAATCTGATTCTCACGTTGTTTTAATGATTTGGGAATGACACAAAAAGGGAATGTGAATGATTCCATGATGGAATGGGAATGATGACTTCTATGATAATTTGGGAATGAAAATTCTGTAGTTCCCAACATTTGGAAAAATTTGATTGTCAAGTTGTGTTAATGATTTAGGAATTTTTAAAAAATGGATGGATAATGATTTGGCAATTGGTTCCCATGATAATTTGGGAATGATAATATCCCAGTTACCAATATTTGATTCTCAAGTTGTTTTAATGATTTGGGAATGATACAAAAAGGGGATCTGAATGATTCCATGATGGAATGGGAATGATGACTTCTATGATAATTTGGGAACGAAAATTCTGTAGTTCCCAACATTTGGAAAAATTGGATTCTGTTTGGCGCTTACGTCACAGCAAGAGCGCGCTCGCTCTGTGTGTGTGTTGCTCCCCCGAAGCGCGCACTCCGGCTTCCAGATTCCAGGTTCGTCGGTGAGGAATCCGCTCCAGGTTTTGCGTCTGCTCTCGTCTGGTCTCACGCACAGCTGCAGCAGCCGAGAGAGAGAGAGAGAGAGAGAGAGAGAGAGAGAGAGAGAGAGAGAGCGTTCCTTGGGATTTCCATGAGTTGAACACACACACTCTCTCTGAAACCCGGCGTTTCTCGTTTTCAAATCTCTTCATTTCTCTCTCTCCGGCGCGATGGCGAGGACGCGTTTTGCCTTTATTTCGCCGCCCTCACGTAAAGACGACAGATCAGAAGAACGGGAAAAACATCGTCCCGGTCCGTCAGGAATAAAAACAAAGACTAGCGATTCCTCGCACCTCAGCCCATGGGTTTAACCGGTTGTCAGGACGACGTGGGAGACATTCTCCTTATTAGGTGCTGAAAACAGCGATTTCTAACCAAAATTGAAACCCGCTTCTCCTCACCCTCATCATCATCGTCGTCCTCCTCTTCTTCTTCTTCTCCCTAAACGGGGCATGTACCGGAGTCGCGCGGCTCTTTGTGCTGCGCCCCGAGGCGAGCTGTGAAACGGACGGACTGCACTCCGAAGTGCGCCGCCAGCAACAAAAACCACACACACACCACTGGGACGTTTCACCTTCCTCGTAAGTAGGCCTGCTCTTATTGTTATTCCCATTTATTTTTGTTTCCTCCTCTCAAACAAACAAAAAAAAAACCCAAACCCGAGCTCCCGTTGACGCGAATTTTGCTGCATTGTCTTGTCTATAGCGCCTGCAACAGGGCAACGAAGCGGTTTGTGAATCGGAAAAAAAATTAAATTTATTTCAAATTAATGCATCGAATTGGAATAAAGTTTGGAACCTTATTTTTGGCCTGGTGGGGTCGGTTTTTGCGCCTCCGTCCCGCCGGTGAAAGTCTGGACAGTGTGGTGTCAAAACCTGCGGATTTTTTTTGAAGGATGGACGGAGATTTTTATCCTCAGAAAAAAAAGGTTCAAATCTCTTTATTCTGGAAATGAGCATTCAGATCGAGACCAGATGTGTGTCTGCTCCTGACCGACACCGAGTCCTTAATCTGGGCCGGATTAGAGACGGCGGGATTACAGAGTTTGGGTTCGGGTTTGGGTTTGCAAAATTAGGGCCGAGCGATACACCGTTTTCAGGATCGACGCCGTGTTCTGCGCATGCGTAAAAGTCGTGTCGCAGGGACGTGCAATGTCACTTTAAGGCAAATTTAGTCTGAGGTCATGCAACATTTATTTTTGGGATTAAGCACGAAACGGGATGGTTTTGCCATCAAGAAAAGGCTTTCTTTTTTAAAAAACAGATAATTTTATTTGTACACAAACACTTGTCTACAAAATCTACATTTTACAGCAATTTAATCTTTTAAAATACAGCTATTCAAGCAGTTTGCATGGAAAAAAAATATTGTATTTGTTTATATATATCTAAGTTTTTGTATTTGTGTACATGAAATCATTATCTTTTTACCCATCCTCAGCGTTATGTGAAAATGTTTAAACATTGTAAAAATCCTTTTCTACAAAGTGGCAGTGCTGGTATGTTAAACTTATACATGAATGAACACTGTGAGTGTAATTTATAGAAGATATGTGGCGTTATACTTTTGTTAAAAGCGAAACTGGAAATGCAACTGCAAGAATTCTATTTTGGTAAATAAGAGACTTTAATTTTCTGCTTTCTCCTCAACCTCTATAATCAATGCAGCGGTTTTCTGTCCCCGTGTTAGATCTGGTCTGGGCCGTCTGGGCCGCTTTGACCTTCCCTTGTTTTCGTGATTGTGTGTGTGTGTGTGAAAACTTTCAACTATTCAGACAGTTTAGACTAAACCGAGGTCTGAATGAAATACTAGATAAAGCAGGTGTTGGCGTTCACCGTGGGCAGCTTCTTTCATGAGCCAGAAATGAGAGATCTTTACTGCGCCATAATTCACTTAACTATAGAGCTACTATGTCAGGAGTGTGTTTTGACACACACATACATTTATGACCTTTATGTAGTCTGTTTCAAGTCTTAAATATGCATTTTCACTACAGTGTGTTTTGTGATTTTTGGACTGGGTCATGCTACGGTTCATTTTATATGCTGCAGTAAATATTCAAACTTTTTTAAAGGAGCCATTTTTAGGCCTAAATCTGCCAAAGCTACTTAAAGCCAAAAGTTGAGGTCTATTTCAGAAATGTTATTCATGCATTTGTTTGGCGTACGTTTCTATAAAAGAGAGAAAAGTAACTGCGATAAAATCTCATCCAGCTTTGTCAGGATATAACTTTCGGAATAATGTAGTGTGATCTCTGCGTTAAGCAATAGCGAGCATGTTGAATGCAGAGAGCTAGTTACCGCTTTAAGTGGCGCTGATGAGGGAATTAGCAATTTTTGTGCCATCTCCCAGGTAGCGGGGAAGTGGTTGCTGCACAAGTGCCAACGTGTTTCATTCAAACACTCACAAAGATCAACCGCGAATCTTTCGAACAATGTAACGACCACTTTTTCTTTCTTTCCTCCTCTCACAGGTGATCAGTCAAATCCTTTCCACCCCCCTCCAAAAAAAGTACTTCGTCTGGATTTTACTGGTTCTGCTCAGACACCTGGCTTTCGTTCTCCTCCTCCTTTTTTCTCCTCCCATCGCTTGGCGAAATGTATTATTTTCTTGATGATGGCATTAGTGGCTCCGACTTGTAGTAATGTAGAAATGTACTCGTTCACTCAGACGTCGCTCTTTCATTTTAGCGTTTTTAACTGACGAGCAAAGCTAGAAATTCTTGTGAACAAATAACCTTATATTGCGTCTTCGTCCTTGCCCTTCCCAACTCCACCACTCCCCCATCTTCTGCTTTCTCGGGCTGCACCTCGAAGCACGTCTCAAGCACGACTTCTCGAATAGACTGACTAAAAAAAAAATTGTGATGTGGCCAGAGTAAGATGAGGACAACGATTCGACGTCTGCCGAAGTCTGCTACGATACGATTTTGATGTGAGACGATGTTGATTTAACATCATCACTTCTAGGGCTGCAGAAATGGCGGTTATTTTGGCCAGATTAATCTGCTGAAAAAACTATTTCGTTCGGTATTTTGTAATAAACCAAACTGTCCTGTTTCTATATTTGTTTTTTTAGTCTCTAACGATATAAAATGGGAAAAAAATTCAGATTAATGAGTGAAAAATTAAAAGAAATATTAGTTTTGACCTTTTATCAATTTGGACTAGAATTTGGGCCTATAACTCATTTTTGACTCATTTCTGGCAGAAATGGCGGAAAGATAGCGTTCATAGGTATAACACCAAGTCAGCAGACCTTCCGGATTTCATGATGTTGTGATGGCAACTAATGCTTACAAATTCAACCAACCCCTGCACATTCATACCGACCAATTGTACGATAATCGTTGCCAAATATCCTAAGCGGCTGCGTCCAGCGAACTCACTTCCTTGATACGTTTGGAAGGCGCCAGAGCGTCTGGCAATACTCGCCTCACGTTTACCTTCAAAAATAAATTAATGGTTAACAAAAATAATCGTGGTTTTGATCATTTTTTCAAATTCATTAAATAATTCATTGCTTCACCAACTTATTTATAACATATATCTGGAATTGGGTCTAGGTGAGACCCATAACCTGAGTTGCTCCTGGAACCGTCCCTAATTTGCTAATTAGGAAATGGAAGTTGCTCTGGATAAGAGCGTCTGGTGAATGCAATAAAAATGTAAATGGTAATAGTGAAATGCAGCCCGATTCATTCCCAAGACTGTGCTCATAAGCGAAATTCAAATAAAATAAAAATGCGTTATACTATTGAGGCCTATAAAATCTAGTTTAGAGTTTTTCACAATTCTGTTTTTTTCCATTTTTATTCTTCTGAATTTCGTGTTTTAGGTTATAATCATATTTATTCACCTAAAAAGTGAATAACAGTCACATTAAATGACATTAAATGTATATTATTCTTTAGAAATCGTATCAGCAGACGTCGAATTATTTGTTCATTGAATCACGGTAATATCGTACCGTGATGGATCTTGTGATTAACACTCCTATTCAGACCCTCCTGGATTTTGCGATATTGCGATACATAATAATATATAATTATCAACAAATTGCCTAAATTCATTACGATGGAATTGTGACTAATTATGACTTTTCCGCGAATTTTTAAGAAATCCTTGTAGATTTCCCCAGCGTTGATCCTCGTTAGTGAACACTTCACTGTATTACCGTTTAAGCGCCCAGGCGTACCGATAAAAGCATATAAATTTACCTTCAGAAATAACTAAATGATTAATGGTTAATAAAAATAATAGTGGTTTTGTTCCTTCATTTTTAATTCACATTTTTCACATCTCCGCCTTTGTGCAAAAAAACGCCTAAAAACACAACTTTCATCACAGTTTTAGGCATTTTAGGCTCAAAAAAGACCCGCGAGGTCCTGGAGGGACTAACTATTCGTTGAATCCCAAGAGCAGCTAAAATATCCATTTGAACATTTTTTGTTTCTGACCTCAACCGAACCTTTACATGAATAGTGAATAAAAACAGACTCAAACTTAGCTGGCGTATGTGTCATGTCTGATGTTTCATACTGTATCCATGTACAGCTGCTAAGCTTGGAACAAAGGCCACTAGAAGAAACTAGGAGCAGAGCGTTTGAGCCTCATGACCCACCATTTGTCAAATCATTCAAGGCGTGGAAGTGTGTCTCATCTCACACCAGCTCCTCACAAATGGTCTCCCTAATTTTTGTGAGTGTGATTTCTGGTGCTTTATTTTCCAGCACATTTGCATTTCACAGCCGCTGCGTCTGAATGGTAGGTGGAGGTGGTGGTGGTGGTGAGGTGGTGGGGCGGGATAGGCGGTGTTGGGGTAGCTTGGGCCTCAGCTCCTCCCGAGCGATACGAAAAAAGGGGCAGTTCAGACCCGCCGAGAGAAAAAGACAGAGGCGGGTAGAGTTCATCTCAGTGTTCGCCGAACCTGATCTGCTCCATCAGTCTCTTGGTCTCGAGCTGTCGTCTGCAGCGTTTCTTCTTTTCCTCAGGCTTCTTTTAAAAACCCCAAAAGCACCTCTATTTTAGTGTGTGTGTGTGTATAGAGAGAGAGAGAGAGAGAACAAGGAAGAGATAGTGAAAGAAGTTAGAAAGGAGGAAAGAGGAGGGAGAGGACAAAGAGAGGAGGATGGGCAGGAAAAAGGAGGAAAGAGTGTGTGTGTGTGTGTGTGTGTGTGAGAGAGGAGAGAGAGAGAGCAGAGGAAAGAGAAAAAAGAGAATAAGAATTGGGAAGAGATAGTGAAATAATGAGGGAAAAAAAGAGAGAGGGATAAATAAAGAAGAGAGATTGAGTGGAGAGAGAAATAACGAGGAGGTGAAGAGAGGATAAATAAAGAGTGAGAGAAGGAAAGGAGAGGAAAGATAATAGTGGAAGAGGTTAGAAAGAAGGAGGAGAGGGAAGAGGGACAAAGAGGACAGAGAGAAGGAGGAAAGTGTGTGTGTGTGAGAGAGAGACAGAAAGAGCAAGAGGAGAAGAGTGTGTGGGGAAAATGAGAAAAAAGAGAGATAAGGAGGAAAGGAAGAATGGGAAATAATGAGGGAGAAAAAAGGCCGGGGATAAATAAAGAGGAACAGTGAGAGGAAAGGAGGGATAAGGAGAAACAAGGAGGGCGAGATAGTGGAAGAGGTTAGAAGTGAGAAGGGAGAGACAAAAAAGGAGAGATAAGTAAGAGGAATAAGTGTGAAGCTGAAAGGAAAGAGAAATATGAGGAGGGAGAAAAAGAGATAGTGGAAGGGTTAGAGAAGAAGGAGGGAGGGACAGAGAGAGGAAGAGGAGAAAAAGAGGATAGAGAGAAGAAATAACGAGAGAAGAGGATGTGTGAAGAAAGGATAAAGGAGAGAGAGACAGAGCAGTATCTCAGTAATAAGTTATGTGAGTGATTTAGGTGTGTAAACTCCTGCTCTCTCATTCACCACGCCCACACACACACACCATACATTCTCACACACATTCATTCCTCACACACATTCACCTCTCTGGCCTGTCCTCTCCCTCCACGGTGGTTAATTAATGATGATGTGTTTACTAATTGAATGGGTCGCTGCTAATGGGCACAGTTAATGGTTAGTGGGTGTATTGCTAAATGTGTCGTTACGCCCTAGTTAGGGATTACCGCAGCGGCCTTCCCTCGCCCGCGCCGGCTATGGCGTGTGTTTGTGCGCCGGCGTAACATCAGCAGGTGGGGGGAGTGAACGCGGGAGGACGGGATCGATGGCAGCGGCCTGGTGTGATGCTGGTCATTTTTAGCGTTTTTGAAGGTCAGAAGGTGACGGAGATTTCAGTCACTCTCGACCCCGCTTTCCTGATGCTCCAAAACAAAACATCACCGGTAATCGCGGCGAAAAACTCTCGCCGCGCTCCTTTCGCTCGCTCGGGAAATAGCGTCTCTTCTGTGATTACGCTTTTTCGTGGGAAAGTTCTTTCCGAATAACATTTGTGATGGGACAGAAGTTCGATTTGGTTCTGAATGAACAACATGGCGTTTTTAGAGCGGTGAAAGCGACGTTTCTGGTTTAGGAAGCTACAGCCTTCCCGAGAAGATGTTTTTGCTCGTTGTGTCTCGTTGGTTCAGGAAAACAAAAGTGGAAAACCTTTTTGTTAAGAATGGAATCCATAAAAAGCAGTCTGTTATTACGGAAACAGCAGATGTTTGAGAAAGAGAGAGAAAGTGAGAAAGAATGTGAAGGCAGGAGAGAAGGTAGGAAAAGAGAGAGATTGTGAGAAGAAGGGATAAAAAGAAAAGAAAGAGAGAGAAGGTAAGAACTCTTTACTCTTTCTATAAATATATAGAGGCTAAGAAGAGAGCATGAGAGAGAGAACAAGAGAGAGAACAAGAGAAAAGAGAACAAGAAGGCGAAGAAGAGAGCAAAAATAGAATGACAAAAGACAGCCAGTATGGAGAAGAAACAAAAAGACAGAAGAAGCGAAAGACAGAGAAACACAGAAAAGAGAAACAAAGACAGAAAGCGCGAAGCGAGAGAAAGTCGCGAACAGAGAGAAGCGAAGCAGGGGTAAATGATAAAAGGCAGCGTCTCTCTCGCCCAGCCGAATAGAAAAATGCTAGAAAAACAAAAGCGATTGGGAGGACAAAGCGCCTCAGGTCAGCACTTTTTTTCGTTTTTCCTCCTTTTTCCTCTTCTCCAGCTCATCTGCGAATCACGCTGGGCGGTAGCTGCGTCAATGAATTCTGGCCAGCCTTGTGAAGAGCTGAGCAAATCGCTCCAGCAGGCTGAGGGATCAAATAAAAACGAGAGCCGTCTTTCCTTTCACCAAGGTGTCGAGCACGAGAGTAAAGGGGTCAGACTGTTGGGTAGAGAGAGAGGGAGAGAGAGAGATGAGAGAAAGGAGATTAAAGCACAGAGATTAGAAAAGAAGAGGGAGAATGGCGAGGAAGAGAGAGGGGCAGGAGAAAGGAGGGACGGGAAAGAAGGGTGAAGGACAAGAGAGAGGGAAGAGTGAACAAAGAGGTGGGAAAAAGAACAGGTGAAAATTGAGGGAGAAAAGAAGTAGAACAGAAAAAGAAGGAGAGGTGATTGGAAAAGAATTGAGAGAAAAAGTGAAAGAAAGGTGCTGGAAGGGGCGTGGGAGGCAGGTGGAAGAGAGACAGAGGTGAAATTGAAAGAAGAAGGAGGAAATATAGGGAGAAAGGGAATGATAGAGGCAAGTGAAGAGACAGCCAGGAAGCGAGATGAGGAGAATGAGAGGAACAAGAGATGGGAAGAACAAAGAGATGAGGTGGGGAGGCAGGACAGAGAAAGAGCGAGATGAGGGAGAAAGAGCGAGGAACAGAGCGAGAATGAGAGAGAGATGAGAAGCGAGAGAGAGATGTTCAGCTCCCTCCTCCGTTTTGATCTGGCCGTTCTTTGCTCCCCTTGTTGCCTTGCAGCCTCTGTGTTCATCAAACATGGGTGAGAACAGTCTGGCTGGGTGTGTGTGTGTGTGTGTGTGTGTGTGTGTGTGTGTGGTGTGTGTGTGTGTGTGTGTGGTGTGTGTGTGTGTGTGTGTGTGTGTGTGTGGTGTGTGTGTGTGGTGTGTGTGTGTGTGTGTGTGGTGTGTGTGTGTGTGTGTGTGTGGTGTGTGTGTGTGTGTGGTGTGTGTGTGTGTGTGTGTGTGTGTGGTGTGTGTGTGTGTGTGTGTGGTGTGTGTGTGTGTGTGTGTGGGGTGTGTGTGTGTGTGGGGTGTGTGTGTGTGGTGTGTGTGTGTGTGTGTGTGGTGTGTGTGTGTGTGTGTGTGTGGTGTGTGTGTGTGTGTGGTGTGTGTGTGTGTGTGTGTGGTGTGTGTGGTGTGTGTGTGTGTGTGTGTGTGTGTGTGTGGTGTGTGTGTGTGTGTGTGTGTGTGGTGTGTGTGTGTGGGTGTGTGTGTGTGTGGTGTGTGTGTGGTGTGTGTGTGTGGTGTGTGTGTGTGTGTGTGTGGTGTGTGTGTGTGTGTGTGGTGTGTGTGTGTGTGTGTGTGTGTGTGTGTGTGGTGTGTGTGTGTGTGTGGTGTGTGTGTGTGTGTGTGTGTGTGGTGTGTGTGTGTGTTAGAGACTCCTGTGATGGAATCTTCCCGGGACTGATTGCCATGGAAACGCTTTGCACAAAAAAAATGTCCTAAAGTTTGTCTTCCCTCGAGGGCAAATGATGTTCTATATGTTCAATAATGAAGAGCGGCGCTGCTCTACAAACTGCAGCTCGGCCGATGTGGCTTTTCAGGACCGATATCGATACCTATTATTGCTGCTTAACGAGGACGATGACCCATGTTTGAAGCCGTTATACAAAAAAGGGAAAATCTGTCCAAATTTTGAATTTTACAAACACCAAGCTCAGATGAAACTTCTGGTGCGTGAGTGTGGTGGTGTGAGTGACAACAAGGCTACAGCGTGTGACATACAGCCAATCAGAGACTGTTGTGGGCGGGACATGAAACGATGCAGCGAGTCGAGAGCAAACGGCACAGAGAGAAGAGACGGCGGTGGAGCCACAGTAGCGTCACCTTGTAACTACTTAATATCGGTGGCGGTCAAAATTAAACACAGATACCGATAATCGGCAAAATTGCTTAATATCGGCCACCGATAATCGGCCGACCCTTAGTAAAACTCAACCTCGGTGATGTCGGAGCCTCCCCAATCCCACCACACCACAATTCAGACAAATCAGAACTCTGTCTGACGCTGATCTTATTAAACGAGCCACAAAAAATGCAGTTCCCAGCGACTGCGTCCAGATTCCACAACTTTCTTGTCGCAAAGTGACCATCACCCTGCCGTAAACATGAAGCATGTAACACCACAACCACAACGAAATGTGACCTCTGCATTTGACCCATCCGTGAAGGAGCAGCGAGCAGCGAATAAGGACAGCACGCGAGGAGCAGTGCTCGGGGCCGGTACCTCGCTCATGAGTACCTCAGTGGTAACTTCACCGGTGCAGGATTCGAACCTGCCACCTTCTGATCACGCCCAACCGTTACGCCACCATCTCCCCCGTTTATTGCGAAACCCCAGAATTTGGTCAAAAATGGTCTGGATCAAAGCGTCATCGAAGAGCCGCATGAGCTGGGGCTGCAACGACACATCTTCACCATCTTCACCGATTCAATGATCAGCGATCCCACAGCATCGATCCAATCAGACATACCGTTACGGGGCAGTTGGGAGCGTAACGGTTAGGGTGGTCGCCCCGCGAACGGAAGGTCACCGGTTTGAATCCCGCACTCGTAAAGGTACCACCGAGGTACTTATTAAGTGCACGTTAACGTAATGCCGTTTCCCTCAGACCCACTTGGTGCCTTTAGAGAGAAATACGATGAAAAAGGTAGCACATAAATATAAATAAATCACCACCATCCCGAGCTGGCGGAAGCCTCCGTCGTATGAATGTGTTTAAAGCATGAATAATCTTTTCTTTTCGCCCGACGTCTCCCTTGGCGTTTGGAGGCGTTTTTTTTCTGTTTGTGGTTTAATGAGACATAATGTGTTCCTCTTTAACGCAAACTCTATCAGACTTATTCACAAAATATAAAAATGTGTAACATAAACAAGGAGAATAAAATGAGCGTGTTAAATGAAATCTGTTATAAAGAACTCAGGGGATTCAATTTTCATTGTGTGTGTGTGTGCACATCTGTGAAGGAAAGAAGTACTGTCTTAGAAGACAAATTACAGGGAAGAAAAAAATATATAACCCTATTTGTTTTTTGCTAAAATTAATTTAGGGATGCACAATCTGTGTATCATTCATTCATTCATTCATTCGTTTTTCCACTTGAAACCAAAATCAAAAAACCAAAAAAAAACACGTGGTTTTTCAATATTTGTTTATGAAACGAAAAAGAAAGTAACGAATAACGACTCATTTTTCAATTTCCGATTTTGGGCTCAAATCAAAAATGGATAAAACGGGAAACGCACACCCTTATTCCGTTTTGGGTTATCTAAGGTGCAGGTGGTGTGACCATGGAGTGTCACATGCGCCCTATTTGACTTGGTACTCCACATAGGGCGGGAAGTGACTTTTTCTTAAAATGTCGTGCGCTACGCTGGAAATGCTGCGCCCTCCCCTGCTCGACTCTCGCTTGATTTGGCGCTGTGGTAGAAATGTGAGAGTGGTGGCGCTATTTCTGTGCCTAAATTCTGAGTGTGGAGTGGAATTTTGGGGCGCAGAATGTCTTGACTTTACGCTCTCGACTTATCTGCATTGGTTTTGGCAGATGAAAATATCGGCTATCACCAATGTCCGATAAATCCCTTATCATGCATCACTAATTAATTTCAGCTAAAATTAATAAAAAATGTCAAATTTAGGAGGAGAAATCATGCATTTTTTCAAATGAAAACAAAAACCCCAAACATTTTTTTTCAAAATCAGCCCCAATTTCCAAAAACCAAAAATTAGTCATTTATTTCATTTTGCACTCAAACAAAAAATGGACAAAATTCTTGCCTCTTAAAGACATATAGTTGACAGTATATATTTTTATGTGAGTTTTTCTCAGTCTCCAGGAATGCTCTTTCTTACACACACCCACACTTATGCACACACCACACACACACTCATCCTGACGGCTGTCAGCAGACGGGGGGGTTGTTGTCCGTGATCAATCTTCTCCTCTTCATTTTTTTGGGAGAAGAAAAGCCAGTCCCTGACACACTGTGTTGGAGCTGTCGCGTGTGACTGATGGACGGCTGGACGTCTTTTCGCGTCCTTATTAACCCCGAATGGGGCCGTGATGGATGGCCAAAGGTCTCTGCGCTCCATACATCAGGGGATTAGCGCGAGACGTCGGCCCTGGGGCCTCGGCTCCTTCAGCGCGACAAATGGCCACTATTAGCATAGCGAAGGAGCGAGAGAAGGGGAAAAAAAAGAGATTGAGCGGGAGAGAGAGAGAGAGAAGCTGTCAGATCCTGGGAGGCTGGAGTGATAATACACTTTATTCCCTCTGAGGGGGGTTTGTTTTCGCACCACTTTCAGGCAGTTGCACATGTATATGTATATATATATAGATGTGTGTGTGTGTGTAAAGGGTTGACCGATTATCGTCCAGGCCGATTATCGGGGGTCGATATTAACCATTTTGTCATTAGTCAAGTCGTTCAACCATTGGACAGAAGCGTGTGGAGCGGTGTAAAGCGGGAAGCTCAACGTGCTGTTTTGCCTGCTGATCTCTGTCTCCTTATAGCGATATGGTTTATACAGTTACTTATGTTTGCAGAGCATCAAGAGCGTTTGATGCAGCGTTTTACAGTATGATGCTAGCAATTTAGCAACGGTGAAGATGTGCTGCTTGACGGCTGCCCTCCTCGGAGCTCCACGTTAACCCACGGCTCATTTCCAGCACTGGCTATACACGTCTGTGTGTGTTGTGTAGTTATCCAAACAGTTAACTTCTTCTAATGCGCGACAACATCGGGAGCCTGTTAAATCAACTACAACTGGGTGGGATCGAGGTCGGGCTGCTTTCACACCTTAAACCAACCATACCAGAGTTGGTTTGGAACCGAAGCGAGACCACCTCTTCAGCTGGGTGGAAAGGGAGGAAACCAACTGGGGCTCGTTTTAAGTGAATTAAACAGGACAGGTGTGAATACAGCCTTCGCTTATTACTGTCTCAGTTAAAACTATGGACCGGTCCTCACAAAGCAAAAATTCTCCATAAAGCTATAAAAATTGACTGTCAGGTCCTCATGAACGCCCTAATGCACTCAAAAAAACACACTCCAGCACATTCCTGTATTGCTGTCTTTGTGAGGACCTTCCATTGACCGAGGAGTGATCCTCACGTAGCAAAAAGTCCCCACAAATCATAAAAATGAATGCCACGGGGACAGCCAGGTCCTCATAACCACGTAAATACATATACACACTCACACACTTACACACACACACACACTGGTAGGACATGTCAGGAGTCTGTCAGCAGGGCCATTAAGGCGTAGAGGGCGGAAGCTGTTTGGTGTAATTGATATCTTCCTTCACCATTTTCTTCAATCTATTGAGGTCATATCCCGTGTTTGGTGGACGACGTATAGAAAGGGACACATGTAGCTGTCACAACCCCCCAAAACACCCCCCGAAATAACACACACCCCGGCTGGGGATGTGTCCCATATTGAGGAGAAGGATGAAACTGAGAATTGCTGTTACTGCGCTTGTATACGGCTCACAAACGGTGCAAAAAAAGGAGTAAAAGAAGCAAACAGGAGAAGAAAAGAACAAAGATTCTTTACAGAGGTGTTATTCTTCTCTCTGAGATCACTATATAACTCAGACTCTGTGTGATACATGGCCAGCGTTTCAGATAAATCCAAATATATCTGAAAAAGCTAAATATAGTTGACCCCCCCCCCCCAAATTGCTTAAAAAGCTGAATATAAGTCCAGAATTCCTAAAACAAGAAGCAAAAAGTAGCTGAAAAAGTAGTTTAATTAAAATATTGAAATCGCTTTAAAAAGTTGAATATAACAAAAAAAAACCCTGAAAAACAAAAACTGTTGAAAAAATCCAAAAATAGCCAAAAAATCCAATAAGATAGCAGTAGAAAAGGTGACAATTGGTGGAATAAATCCAGAAAATCACAGAAAAAGGTCAGATATAGCTGAACAAAGCTGGAAAGAGATGAAGAATTGGTGAACAATATCCAGAAATATTAAAAAAGCTGTATGTATATATATATATATATAGCTGTATACGGTATATACCGACAAGGCTATGTCCTTTGAAGGAAAATCAGCTCTGTACACACACACATTCCTGATGTACTATTGAGTGCACGTGACCAGCGTAACCGGTTCAGAGCGCATTAGCGGTGGCCGCCTCGGCCTTTTAACGAGTTTGATAATGTGGCCTCGTTAAGCGCAGAAGTTGGACGGCTTGGTTTCTTGTTTTCTGAGGAGAAGGAGGAGGAGGAGGAGGAGGCTAATGTGTGGGTGTGAACGGAGCGGTGATAGATACGGGCTGGTTACGGGACGACTGCAGACTCCCGGAGGAGCATCGATCGCCTCCATAACTCAGACTCCGCGTGATGCATTGCCAGCTCGTCCAGCGACAGCGCTGAGCCCTGAAAAAGCTCCTTCAGCGCTCTTTGGGCTCTTCTGCCCACAGCTCCTCGAAAAGGGGGCACTAGGCCTGGCAGATAGGCTACGAGGGCAAAAAGGCTAGAGGAAATGACTACAGGAAAAAGTCAAACATACAGGAAAAAACAAAAATTCAAAAATAGAACAAAAATCCAGTAAAATAACAGAAGAAAAGCTGAAAATAGTCAAAAAGGTGACAATTGGAGGAAAAATATATATTTTATATATAGATGTATATGTATATGTGTATATACAGTATATATTTTAAAAAAAAGGTGAATATAAGCCTGGAATTGCTGAAAAAGCAAAATGTAGCTGAAAAGTAACTAAAAAGTTGAAAATACAAAAAAAAGTTTTGAAAAATAGCTGGAAAAAAACCCAAAACAGTTGAAAAAATATAAAAATAGCCCAAAAGAAAAAGCTAAAACGGTTGGAAACAACAACAAAAAAAACCTAAAAATGGTTGGTATAAAAGTCGGGAGAAATAACTTTAAAGCAAAGTTAAAATCAACAGTAACTAACTGAAGCCTAACTGAGGCCACCGGGTGGAGGACGCGGCGATCAGACAGATTTATTTTCAGCCGAATTGAAATGTAATTTTGTTCAGAGCCGCACGCTGCTACATGTGATTTCATACTTGAGTTTAATAAAGGCAGGGGCTAAAATGTGAGCGCGCTTCATTATCAGATTATAGCTGTTAATGAATTATTCAAATCAACGCCTACAATCAGTTACTGGTGTAGTAGTGAATTATTCTGTTATTACTGAATTATTAATTAGACTGATTTGGTCACTTACTGACACTTGGAGTAGAAATCAGACAGAAGTAATCTACCTCCAACCGAGCGGCTGGAAACAATAACCATCTCATTTATGCAAGCAGAGTCTCGTTTCCAACTCCAGAATGACTTTTTATTCTCTCTGGTCTGTGTTGGACTGTGTCTGGGTGCAGACGTGTATGGGAGGTAGGGCTCGACCGATATTTTAGCGCTGCTTTTATCAGAGACAATTCTGATTATTTAGTCAAGGTGAACTTTACTGCGATCTCAGTGATATACGAGTTTACAGTGAGACGAGACGACGTGGCTCCAGATTCTGCAAAGTACAAAGAGGGAACATTGAATATCCGATTCAGAACCGGTTCCAGTTGATTAATTCCATCGGAACTGTTACACCTCCCACGTTATCGGTTCTTCTTAACAATGCTCTTATTTCCCTGCACAATGTTTTCTGTGTGAATTCAAACATGCGCTGATTATACTGTTTAATTTCCTGAACAACACCAGCTCTCGCTCGTAATCTCTGTGTTCCTGCTGGTTTTAGTGCCGCAGGATTAGGGAGCGTCACAAAATTGCAGAACTGCGTTTAAATGAATAGTTTTTGAGATGTTATTTTGATAATAAATAATTTAGCATGTACATATTGGTGTATAATTATTACATTGTTTTAGTAGGAAACCAGAATTTAAGTCAAGTATTTCCTTAAGCAGAACAGAACAACCTGAGTTGTGTATTCAGACACTTCTTAAAACATTATTTTCAGTTTTCTGATTAAAATACACTCTGTCCGTATCGGATTTGTATCGTATCTGCAGATATCAAAATTTAAAGCAGAAAATAAAGCTTAAGGAAAAATAAGCAAAAATAACTTGAGAAAAAGATGAAGAAGTTAAAAAATCTAGCTACAAAAAGTCTGCAAATACCCAGAAAAATAACTAAAAATTGCTGAAAACCCCTCACTAAGAAAGCAAAAAAATCAAACTAAAAACAGCCAAAAATATCTTAAACAAGCCAAAAATACACAGAAATCAGAAAATTAAGCTAATAAAAGATACAAAAAATTGAAAATTGCAGAAAAATGTTGCAGTTCATTAGAAAAATGACTTTAAGTTAAAAAACCCTCAGTAAAATAGCTCAGAAAACAGAAAAATAGCTCAAAAGAAACTGAAAACAGCTAAAAATAGTTGAAAAAAGAAAACATTTTACTACAAATTTGCCTTAAAAGTTTAATGTGTAACGTTTTAGTCACTAGCAAGATTTTCTAACCTCATATAAGTATATTTTATGGCTTTGTGACCCTTTAATGAACCCACATGGGATCTGATTTTCCAGGTTGAGGTTAAAAATACAAAAATACCTTCATATTTAGGCAAAAAAGGAGACCCAAAAAGGAAGAAGTAAAAGATATTTTTTAATGTGGATTTTGTGGGAGGAAGAAACAGCTCAAACGAGTTTTGAGAAGTGTTTGTCTGGTTGTAAAACCTCAGGGCAGGTAGCTAAACTGTCTGATGTTGTGTAATTGTGCGGAAATACTTTTCAAACGCTGAGCCAAGTCTAATCGCCGCCACTTTGTGTGTGTGTGTGTGTTTACACTGTTGGACTTTCCCAGGCGGAGTGAAGGCCTGGCATCAGATTCGCGGTGCCTGAAGCGTGTAGTGAGCAGTTATGAATCAGCGTTTTGGCGTTTGAGCTCATTTGACACCGCTTACAACTTTTAAGTGGACTTGGAACGCTCTTCAACGCTAATTGTAGCAATAGCCAAGAGCTAGTTGTGATTTTTATTTCCGTTTGCTGAACATATCGTGGCGGCGGCGCTTGGGGACGGTACTAAGTACCTCGGGGGTACCTTTACCGGTCCGGCACTTGAACCGGCGACCCTTCTGATGACGGGGCCAGCCCCGTAGACTAGATCCTCTCAGACTTTCACATGCAGTCGGGAGCCTTAGTGGGGTCTTGTTGTGTCTTGGCTGAATTTGTTTGCGCTTGATGTAGCGCTGCAGCTATCGGTTCTTTTTGTTATGGAGCATTCTATAGATTTTTTTCATCATTTAACCGCATAAATTCTTTTTTTAAAAAACAGAAAAAGACAAGTCTGAAAATGTACAAAAATGGCTTTTATTCCAGAGTGTTTCTTTTTAAAAAAAATCTAAATGAATCCGCACACCCCTGAGAGAATTTGGGACGTTTTTCTACCTGTTTTTAGGCTTAGTTTGTTCTAGTGTGTGTGTAGACGTTCTCCATGCGTGCTTGATGTTGTTATGTTCAGGATGTCCTGCACTACTCAGATTTCTCATAGCTTAATGTGTAAATTGCTGACACAGTCTTGAAAAATTTAATCAAACTGAAAACAGCCACTATATCCTAAACAAGCCGAACAGACACGGAAATCAGAAAATTAAGCTAAAAAAGACACAAAAATAACTAGAGAAAAAGCTGACAATAAATGGGTTGAAATATTGCAGAACAATTAGCAAATCACTAGAAAAATAACTTAAAGTTAAAAAACCCTTAGTAAAATAGATAAAAAATAGTTGAAAAAATAAAGCATTTTGTCTTGAAATTAGAACATTTGAAAACTGACTTGCGTCTGGAGAAATGTGAACTTTTTTGGCTTTATGTAGAGTAATTGTTATTGAGTTATTGTTATGCAGAGACATTCTATGGCGCAGTACTGTGAAGAAAGATAAGCTTAGTGCCCAGTGGAAACACTAATTCATCCATTTGGTATCGTCAGAGTATAGAATCAATTTTTTGATAAATACATTTTCTATATTTCTTTTTTACTATTGATTACTCTCTATGATCTATGATCAATTGCAAATGAAGAAATATTGACGTTTTGGCTCATTTTGATATATTGCCACCACTTTTTGTAAAAGAATGATTCAAGTTATTCAAATAATCGCTTCAGCCCTCGCTTGAAAACAACAAAAGATCGACTGAAACACAGCGGCTCCGGCTCCTGCTCTGCCTCGGCTCGTCACGGCGCCAAAAACAAGACTCGCTAATTCACCCGCTCGCTCTTGATTGGCACTGATTGGTTCCGTGTTGTAAAGGGCTCGAGACGGCCGAGAGAGAGAGAGAATAATGAGAGAGCGGCTGCTGAAGATCGGCCGAGTGAAATTGTGCGGTGAAGGATGTTTGGCAAGAGAGATTATGATTGCTGATTGCTTGGGGTTTTAATTATGGAAACGGTGAGACGACGCTCCTCCTCCTCCTCCTCCTCCTCCCTCGAGCGCGTTTCCCCAACTCGGCTTCGTCCTAAACGCGCTCGAGGGAGTCGGCCGTCATTACGCTAATAGTCGAAGTCGTAATAAACGGCAAAGCGGAGGGTTTTTTTGGGGGAGGTTTTAAAGAACGCACTCCAATTAAATGAAGCATGTTGCGGAGGGTAAAGAGTGGCACGGCGTCTGATTGAGAACAGGCTTAATGGGTTAGAGTTAGTTAAAGAGGGTGAAGTGTTGAGAGGACGGTAGTTAATTTCGGTTTTAACTACACTGGAAGTCTAACGAATAGGCATCTCTGTACGTTTGCTTAAAATTCTGGTCGCACGCAAAAAGTTACACCACGTCAGAGACGGAAAAGTGAAGATTTCAGACCCTCCAGGATTTCGCAATGTTGCGATCGCAAGTATTAACGCAAATTCGGCCAATCCCCGCAAATTCATTACTGTCGTGCAATTTTGACAAATTACAACTTTTCCGCAATTTTTTAACCAACCGTCGTTGTTTCCTGCAAAGCTTTGACCCATACGTCAGCGAACTCACTTCCTTGTTACGTTTAGAAGATGCAGGAAACGTGATAAAAACGCTTCACATTTACCTTCGAAAATAACTTAATTGTTAACGAAACTTTATTGCAACGAAACGCCTAAAAACACAGAAACTTTCAATGATTTTTTTTAGAAAACCTGCCGCAAAATCAGGCATTTTAATGCTGCAACAACTTGGCCCGGCAAGCAGTGTTTGGGGACGGTACCTTGCTCAAGAGTACCTCAGTGGTACCTTTACTGAACCGGGTCTTGAATCGGTGACCGTGCGATTGGAAGGTCAACTCCCTAATCGTTACACTGCCAGCTTCACCAAGAACTCTGCATTTGACCCATTTGTGAAGGAGCAATGGCCTGGGAAACAGGTGCCTGGTCATGAGTACCTCAGTGGTACCTTTAGTGACCCTCAGTGACCGTGCGATCGGAGGGTCAACTCCCTAACCGTTACGCTACCAGTTGCCCCAAGACTTCTGCATTCTCCATCTGTAAAGGAGCAGTGGGCAGTTTTTGTTTCACAGCGCCCCGGGGAACAGCGTTTGGGGATGGTACCTTACTTAAGAGTACCCTCAGTGGTACCTTTACCGGTCCGGGTCTTGAACCGTTTACTCTACCATGTGTTAAACGCTGTAAGGAACGTGATACCAACGTGAAAAAGCTGGCAGGAAATGTTTCTCCACATTGATCACACATTTTATGGTTAGTGAACTCTGTGCAGCAATTTCTTCGTGACAAAGTACATCTGATTACACAGAAACTTTTGACAAATGTTAGCTATTACTCTGCTAAAACACGGCTATTACTGACTTATTACCGCAGTCGCTGTTAAAGCAAAACACAGTAAAATATATCTCAGGGGGGAAACTTGTTTTAAACTCTCGGGGAGTTCTTATGAAGGTTTGGAGGAAGGTTTTGAGGTTTCTGCAGGTGGGAAATGTTCCAGTTTGAGCCAAAGAAAGAGGCCTTGGGCTTTTAAGTTTTATTTAACAAAAATTATATGTTGTGTTCTTTTATTTAGTTCAACTAAAAAAAATTAATGTATTCGATGTAAGGGTCGACCGATCATCGCTGGTCGATATTAAGCAATTTGGCTGATTAATGGTATCAGTGTTTATTTTTGACCGTCACCGATATTAAGTAGTTACAAGGTGACGCTGCTGTGGCTCCGCTGCCGTCTCTTCTCTCTGTGCCGTTTGCTGTCCCGCCCACAGCAGTCTCTGATTGGCTGTATGTCACACAAGTAGTAGCCAATCAGTGCTGTAGCCTTGTTGTCGCTCACACCACCACACGCACACATGAGCGCAGCGGGAAGCTCCGAGGAGGAGATTTTCTCTTTTTTCATACCGCATATTGGTTCCAAATATTGGTTATCGGCCCTGTTTACTGGCAATAATCGGTATCGATATCGTCCCTGAAAAACCAATATCAGTCGATCTCTAATTCAGTGTCAACTACCTTTTTATTAGTTTTCATGACTACGTTGATAAGTTTTTCCTCCATTCACTTCAGTATTCAGCAAAAGAGGATTCTAATGCCATGTGAAATTAAAACTAATCTTAAAATTATTATTTGTACCAGTTCATTATTGTGAAGCTACTTTTTTGATGTTTTTTTCTGGATATTTTAGTTCTGGAACTGAATTTTAGAGGTTCTGAATGTGACTTAATTTAGATTATTTGCCCAGTCCTATTTGACCTTTAACAAAAAAAAAATGGAAGAAAAAGAAAACGATGGAGAGAAAGAAAGAAAGAGAGGAGCTGTAAATCATGGTTTGACACTTCATTCGTCCAGCTGCGCCCACCGGTCAATACCCTGCTTGGCGGTGGTGGCGTGGGATTTTTCGGGGGAGTTTTCGGGCCGCTCGAGGCTTAACCGGCGAAATTGCAGCTTTGCACTTAATTCTTCTGCAAACGGGAAGTAGCTGATGGAATTGTGCAGGAGTAAGGCTGGGCAATCAGTCGAGAATGGATCGGAACTGACATTCAGACGCTCTAATTGATGTCATTTTGACTTTTTATTGGCTGCGTCTGGAAGAGATGCAAAAACTAGAGCAAATTACCTAATGTTCCATGTTTATAAAAGGTAATAAAACTGCCAGTAAGGTTTCCAGGAAGTTAAAAAAATAAATTAATGGAACGTTACTGTTAATCACTCTTTCCTGTTCTCTTCTTTTTTTTTCTTTGCCGATTCTGGGAGGAGAAAGAGCGATCAACAGCAGCATGCCTTTAATTTTTCATACGATTCTGGAATCCCAGTTTTGTACCTTTTTGGACATTTTTAGCAGTGAGTTTTATTTTATTTGCACTAGTTGAACACTCTTTCCTCTTCCAGAAGCAGCAAATAAAAATCAGGTTGGAAGTCCAATCTGGCAGCGCTAGATCTCGAACAGATCGGTTCAGCGTTATGAAAAACTAACACTTGGGGCTCGGTTTCCGGCTGGCGAGTTTCAGGCTGTTTTTTCCCGTTACGCAATCGGAGCCCAATTCCACGGTGTCCGGACTGCGATTTTCGCCGGCGTTCCCTCGGCGTCTGGCAAAGGAAACATCAACCGTCGTTCCTCCGCTGACCCACTTACCGCTTTTCCGCTCGGGGAACGCTGCTCTTGCATTTACCCGACAATTTATTGTCAAATATTTGCCCAAGGTTCCCAGGGTGTAATTGGTGGGGCGGCACGTTCACGTTAAACAAATGCCACAGCTTTTTTTTGCATCACTACGCTGCAAAACCTGACAAGTTTTTGTCGCTAACAAGAAGTAGTGACGCTACTAACTTAACCACTTGAAATGAAAGGTACACTCATATTAAGTAAAAACTGAGTTATAGTAACTACTAATAATTGAGTTGCAGTAACTATTAATCCATGAGTTACACCAGCCAGTAATAACTAAGTGATTACTGAGTTATAGTAACCATTAATAACCAAGTTATAATAACTGGTAATAACTGAGTTGCAGTAACTTGTTATAACTGAGTAAACGTAAGTGGTAATAACTGAGTTATATTAACAAACAGCTGAGCTACAGTAACTAGTAATGACTCGGCTACAGTGACTAGTAATATCAGGTGTAATAACTAGTAATAACTGTGTTAGAGTAACTAGTAATTAGTAAAGTTAGATTAACAAATAATAACTGAGTTCCATTAACTAGTACTAACTGAGCTAGACTAAGTAGTCAGAGCTGAGTTGTAATAAACAGTAATAACAGAGTTTTTGCAATTTTTGTAACTGACTTCCTTTAACTGGTAATAACTGAGTTACAGTAACTAGTAAATAGTTGAGTTGTAAATAAATAGTAATAAATGAGTCACAGTAAACTAGTAATAACTGAGTTACATTAACTAGTAATGACTGATTTACTATAACTGGTAATAACTGAGTTACAGTAACTGGTAATAACTGAGTTACATTAACTAGTAATGACTGATTTACAATAACTGGTAATAACTGAGTTACAGTAACTAGTAATAACTGAGTTAGATTAACTAGTAATGACTGATTTACAATAACTGGTAATAACTGAGTTACAGTAACTAGTAATAACTGAGAGTTAGATTAATAAATAATAATTGAGTTAATGTAACTAGTAACCAATAAATGGAAACTTTTTTGAATCTCGTTGATGAGAAGTGAGGCGCAGGTTTTTTAAGTAGTGTTGTAGTATTAAAAGCGACCACGTGCTTCTTCCATTAAAGATCTTGTTTTGTTATTTTCTGATTGTAAGCAGACAGGCGAACCAGGGCTCGTGGTTGGGGAAATTGCAGGTGGGAACACTGATGGCGGTGGGATTTCATTTAAACTCCCCCAGCTCTGTGTCTGGAGTTCAAAGACCTTCAGTGGGACATTTTAATTACTTAGGAATTGGATCTAATTGATCTTGGCTTAGATGGACTTCTCTTACCTCCAGCCTCGGCACGGAACCCTTCTCTCCCGGCGGAGTTGAGCTCTGCGGTTAAATGCGATCATCTTATTTCATCACAGAGGAATTAAAAGCGGGTCACAAAATGGAATTCAGAAAGCTGGATCAAGCCGCGATCTGAGCTAGGCGTCGACCTCAGAGCAGTAGCATCACGATTAATTAGACATAGATTATGATTTGTATATATAATATTTTTAGTGTGTTTTTGGCCTCATGGATTCACCGACAAGGGTTGTGCTGTAAATATGATTAACTATAAAAGAGGCGGAATATTGTTTCTACTTGAGGTGTGTGTTGTCATAATGATCAAGCGAAAACAGAAGTGGTGTGTGCCAAATGTCGTAAAATTTAATGTTAATAAAGCTGGGCTGGACAATATCAAGAATATAAAATATGGATGAATTTAATAATCAATATTAATTACTCAGAGTTTTCTTGTTCAAGGCCGGTCTGTGCTTTATAATAGCTTTGAAATACGCATGAGAACAGCCATTAAAATGTAGAAGCATAGCATGTAGCTTCTTTAAAAACCTGGTTAGACAACATAGAAAATATTCTGATGCTCAAATAGATATCTCCGTTTAATAAAATCTTTTTACACCAGTTCCTCAAGTAATAATAAATGTAAATTGTATGCAATTTACAAATTAATTTACCAAAATGGAAATGAAATCCATACACACACAATCTGTCTTCATCTGTCTGTCCATTTATAATGTACATACTGGACACACACTCTCTGTCCCTTCATCCATCTGTCCATCTATCATCTGTATTCCATATCACTATATTTATCCTGATTATCTGTCGTCCATCCATCCACCCCATCCTCCCTATCAAATACTCTCTGTGAGTATATCTCTTTATCTGTCTGTCTATCTGCCTATTCACCTGCATGTTTATCCTATCCATCCACCTGGCCGTCCATCTGTCCATCTATATCCACACATCCTACATAATCTAGTCTTTCTATCTATCCATTCATCCATCCATCCATCTGTCTATCTATCTATCTACAATATTTATCCATCCATCCATTCATACCCACACATACACATTGTAGTCTATCTATCTATCTATCTATCTATCTATCTATCTATCTATCTATCTATCTATCTATCTATCTATCTATCTACCTATCTATCACATGTTTGTCTGTCTAGCTATCTGTCTATCTATCCATCCATCTGTCTGTCTATCTGTCTATCTACAATATTTATCCATCCCATCCATTCCACATACCCCACACATACACACATTTATAGTCCTATCTGTCTATCATCTATCTATCTGTCTATCTATCTATCTATCTATCTATCTATCCTATCTATCTATCTGTCTGTTTGTCTGTCTAGCTATCATGTCTATCCATCCATCATCATCTGTATCTTATTATCTACAATATTTATCCATCCATCCATTCATACCCACACACACATTATAGTCTATCTAGCCTATCCATCTATCTATCTGTCTATCTATCTATCTATCTATCTATCTATCTATCTATCTATCTATCTATCTATCTGTCTGTCTGTGTGTCTGTCTAGCTATCTGTCTATCTATCCATCCATCTGTCTGTCTATCTGTCTATCTACAATATCTATCCGTCCATCCATCCATCCATCCACAAGCCGAGCCATTCATCCATCCATCTATTCATACCCACACATACAAATTGTGGTTTATCTATCTATCTGTCCATCTATCTATGCACACACACAACTGTCTATCTATGTGTCTGTGTGTCTATCTATCTATCTATCTATCTATCTATCTATCTATCTATCTATCTATCTATCTGTCTATCTGTCTGTCTGTCTGTCTGTCTGTCTGTCTATCTTTCTATCCACTGACCCATCCATCTCTCTATCTCTCTATCTGTCTATAAAGAGTCATTTGCCATCCATCCATACACACACACATACACACACATTCTTATTCTTGTTCTGTATATACAGTACACATGGCTATCTATCTGTCCATCTGTCTTTCTGCTTTTCTCTCTGTCTGTCTGTCCATCCACCGACCCATCCATCCTACTATCCACCTTACTGTTGTGTATGTACACACACTATCCATGTCTGTCCATCCATTCCTCCGTCTGTCTGTCTGTCTATACACACTCATCAGCCCGTCCTTTTGAACTGGTGCATCACCGCGGAGTGTGAAGTGTGCAGCTCATTAAGCTCCGCTACTTGAAGTCACAGGCAGTGTGAAGACCGCGCTGGTGTTAGAATCTGAGCCTCACGGCTTCTTAATGGAACACCAAAAATCCGAAAGTCTCTAGAGCTGGGCGCTGAGGCGTCAGTCCCAAAGGACAGGAAGATGAGAAGATGAGTGTGTGTATAGACAGATGGAGAAATGCAAGGATGGAGGAGTGGATGGATATCGATCTGTCTATACACATATACACAATTTACATACTGTTGTGTCTATACATATGTGCCTACCAATCCATCCATCCATCCATCCATCTATCCATCTGTCTGTCTGTCTGTCTGTCTGTCCGTCTGTCCGTCCGTCCGTCCATCCATCTATCCATCCATCCATCCGTCTATCCATCTATCTATCTATCTATCTATCTATCTATCTATCTATCTATCTATC